>JAJTWQ010000314.1:0-248136 GCA_029007595.1 Solanum commersonii
GTGCCTTCTTTTAGAGTTGAAGCTATTCTATATCTCCCTGCTGCTCCCTATTTTTAGTTCACAATATTTTATCCTGAAATTTGAATTCATCCTTTCTGTTTATATCATCTGAGGGTGGCAGCATCTTAAAGGCTTTGAGAATATTGGTGATTCATTTGTCTTTGCCACAATTCTCCTGGACATTCATTGTTTTAATAAAGGGGAATTCATTATATTAATTTTTGCTTGTGCATATACTTCTCATTATGATTTTTTTCTTGATAAAGTGTGTTGGTATCTTATAAACCATGCTAATGTTTTCCTTAGAATTTGAAAGTCTGCTTAAAATATAGCATTAATTTATTTTTTAGATGTTCTATTTGTTAAGTCTTCTGGAAATCAAATGTTGATCTTTGTGTCTAATAAAGCTTTTACATCCTCCTTGTTAGTGTAGTGATTTATGTTTGGGTCGTTAAAATGAATGTATTATTGCTAAGCTTTGAAACTAGCTTTTTATTCATTATGTTGGTTCAATTATTTCCTTATGGTCAAGTGTTTGAGTTTAGTTAGCTGAATATTAATCTCTGCCTTGTTCTATTTTCCATATTAGATCTTTCATTTATTTGTTAGTATCATTTCTTGTTGTTACGAGAGTCTTGAAATTCATTCCTACGAATGGGTATTTAGTTTTTTTTTTTAGTTCAAATTAGCAAATGTTCGTTTGGAATTATTAGTCTGATCTGATGCCTGCACCTATATCACATTTAAGCTTACTAAATTTCAGCTATCCTTATAAGCAGCATATCCCATGTATAAATTATGTTCTATTATCATGATGTCTTCACTTTTTTTTTGAGATGTATCCAATTCTTTAAAGTTGTAGCATAGAAGCTGATTTGATTTGGTGATGCCATTCTCCCTATGTCTCTTTATTTATTAGATAGTATATATATTTGTGGCGTGACTTTATTTGGATCTCTTTTGTTCACTATCACTTCAAGTTGAATTGTCTTATTAATCTCTCTTTATTTTCTCTTTCTCTATTTGCATGAACTTTGGAGCAAAAATGGAGTCTTTGATTCAAGACTCTAGCAAATTATCGAGTCTCATAAACTCAACATTATCCTCACACCCGTACATGGAGTCCTCACTATATCTTTGACCATTCGAAATTGCAAGCAAAACAAGTGGTCCCATCTTGGAGTCACTTATGGCTACTTACATTTTACATTATTTGTTTACACGTTTTTCTTTACATGTTATACTTGCTTGTGTGATTTAGATATTTTAGTTTGGATTCATAATAGGTAGCATAACATAGATGTTTGGGTTTGGGCACCTTTTAGTTAGAAACAACCTTTATTAGTTGCTTAGCTTTCATAAATTTAATTTGGCAAATTCTTTTTAAACAATTCTTTTTGCACCACTTTAAACTCACTAGTTTTTTTTTTTTTGTTTTTTGTTCAAGCTTGACAATGTCTTCCAAAATATATATATATATATATATATATATATATATATATATATATATATATATATTGTTCTACACTCTTATTTTTTCTAAAACTTTTTCTAAAGGGAGCACTTTGTCAATCAATGAGAAAATGTCTAATTTAATTACCTTTTTTGCTATGGACTACGAATTTGTCTAAATTAATCTAAAGAAATTACTCTTTCTTAAATTGTTTTCATTCTAATAAAATTGCAAAAGAGCTTTTAAAATAAATTTTTTTTTTCTCAATTTGGTTATTCAATTACTTAATCTTTAGCATTCATATCTTCCTTTTAAAATTAATTAACCTAAGTTTGGTCGGTAATCGTATTTTTAACGAATCTTAAAGGATGCCTTACCCCTTCCCTTTAGGATAATTAGAACCCTTACCTAGAATCATGCAAGTTAAGTAGACCATTTAATTGAAGTCATTTTAGTATTACCTAGTTAAATATTTAGGTGTCCTAATTCACCATAATTAATTAGGTGGCGACTTCTTAAGTTAATTATTTGGAAATTACCAATATGTTGTACACGTTTTGACCTCGAGTTAAAATGGGGTATAACATTATCCCCACTAAAGTCTAGCTTGTTCACTGAATTTCAGTTGTTTACTATTAATTGCAATTACCCGGTTGTTTACCTTGGCCCATAATCCTATCACATCCCAAGAATCCCGTTTCCATATTCGTATTTTCTTGTTATTTACTATTTTAGTTGATAATTAAGTACAAATCCCCCTTTGATATTTGACACTTGTGTCACCCCAAACTTGAATTATGTTTTTCTTCGTAAATGTTTTTTATCTATGATTGACTAGAGCATATTTATGCTTTTCTATTAATTATTTAGTACGAACCACTCCCTTGGGACTCAACCCCAACTCACTAGTTATGTTAGATTACTATTGAACTATCGTTGATACTTAGTATTGGGTGAAGTATCTTTGATAGCATTCTTATCAAAATGGCGCCTCTACCGGGGAGTGGTGTTACTTGAGAATTTTTAGTTAAGTTGAATTTTGTTTTTGTTAGTTATAGTGATACTTACTTAATTTTTAGTTTTGTTTTGCTTGTTTGTGTGTTGAAAACAGGAAGTATGAGTGCGAATGGTGACAGTGGTTACCAAATAGACCAGTCCCTTTTGAGGTTGTTGAATCTTAGGGATAACCTCCGAATGTTCAAGCAATTGGTGGGTGAGACTATCCATGAGATGTGGTCGAGATTAAAAACAATACTGCAGCAATGCCCAACTGATGGAATGCCATATAAATTGCTATTGGAATGCTTCTATAAAGGTCTTGGTCCCGAAATAGAAGGGATGCTGATAAATTTTTTGCAACTTGTTTGATATAAGAACCCTATGAAGTAGTAGCCCAACTCCTTGATGGCGTGATTCAAGCCAACTAGGAAATAGAGAAAACCCAAGAATGGCCTGCATTATTGACGCAGCTGGATGTCTGGTCAAATAAAGTTATGGAGTTAGAGGCAAGGTTCAAAAAGAAGGAAAAGTATCGTCCTCATCACGAGTGTCAAACGATGAAGCAATAGGAGGGTGAACAAAATGAAGAGGCTCTCTCACTTATTCTACACAAGATCAAAACACAGGATAGAGTGTTATTTGAGATGAACAAGAATATCCTAATGCTTAATCAGATGAAAACCTCCCAATCCATGATTATTCAGCTGCAAGACTCCCGAATAGACCAAGTGTTGTTGTGTCTTTACTCACAGTCTAAGGAGGGTTTGCCTAGTGACACTACATCCAACCCCAAGAATGAAGTTTGAAGGTAGACTTGCGTCGTGCCACGACGGTAATTAAGGTGCTGCTTGGGAGGCAACCCAAGTTTTATTTCTTTATTCTTAAGTTTAGAATAATGGTGTGTTGAATGTGCAGAACAAAGTGTTGAAAGTAAGTGAAAAGTGCAAATTGGGGAGCTTCAGGTCCAGTCGGCGAATTGCCGAGGAGGTTGGCAACCCCGACCTAGAGCTGGTGGACTCAATGCATCTTCAAAGTGGTGTATGTAAAATTCAGCGAGCCCACAAAATTATTGGTGAGTCACCGACCAGTTCAGTGATCACGATCTAGTCCGCCGTTTGGACCCCCACATTAACTGAAGGTCCTATAAAACTCGGCGAGGTAAGTGACAACTCGGCGTGTCACCGAGTGGTTCGGCGAGCGTGAGTAATGTCGCCGAATGGATGAGAACTGGACTGTTTTTTAAAAGGCCAAAGGTTTAAACTTTCAAACACTTAACTTTCCCTCACTTTCGAACTTCACAAACTCACACCTGAACTTTAGTTTCTATATTTCTTGCATCGTACTTTATTTTAGTTATTGATTTGTTCTCGAAGTTGGATTACATTGCCGCCTAGCATTTCAATCTTATTTTTAACAGTATTAAATATTGGTTTCCCGAACCTCGAGTTTCCTTTTGGCATTTTGTACTGATTTGTAAATGATATTATCTTCAAAATTGTGTTGTGGAGATATGATTTTGTGCAAAAATATCTTATTAATTTTGAAGGCAATGAGGTCGCAGAAACATCTATAATGAGCAGTTTAACTGGTGGAAAAACTGAAACCAATCTTCCAAATCAATTGGATGTTATATTTTGTCATGATTTAAAAGGAAGTTTGAATGGGGTTTTCTCAACAGATGTTTGAGATTATACTTGTCATAATGATGGATGATTTGGGGAGGTGTCACAACATTGTACAAGAGACTAAGATGGGATCTCCAGTTGGAACGCTTATCAAGCTGCTACAGCACTAAGGGAGCTGCTATTTTTCATTTTTGTATACTTCACTCATTTTGATGGTGGGCATCTGTTTATACCTTTCTGTAACTTTTTTATCAACCGCAGAGAAGTGTTAAGTGCAAAAGTGTAAGACCTTGGAGGATATCTACAATGCTTAGTATAATTTTAACGAGGATTATAATGACAGTTACCGAGAACCATCAGAAAAGCAGATAGAATTTCTGCAATGGTTATGTGTCAATTGTACCATGATCAATGTTGAGGATGTTGGCAATTATGAAGTAAGTTGTTTATGTTTTCGGCTATTCTCTTTGTTCTCGTTTAGCATGCCTAGTCCCCTTCTGTTTTCTAAACTAAACTAATTAGGGAGTTTTCACTTATTATTGACATTTTATATTCCATGGTTTATTAATAGAATATTGCCAATTCAGGTATGCGGAGAGCACAGTGAATCTGTGATACTCTGGCATGGACTTTTGTTTGCATCTCCATATCTACCTGTAGAAGATGTCAACCAAGACAACTTGGGGTAATAAGAAATTTGGACATTGTAGTAATTTTACCTAACAATACATTATATTTGTGCTTTTGATTGTTTGATAAATGACTTTTTCGTGCAATGAACTTCATCATGTATAGTTGAAGTTTTATCCCATTATGCGAAATATGCCAATATGAAAGACTTCCCTTGCCCCTAGAATAGTCACAAGGAATATCAGTGTGGATGACCGTTGAAGAGTCCATGATTTGGACTCATTTAGGGCTATATGTGAATAGATTTAATGTCCTCAAATACATATTTTGTGCTAATAACTGATGTAAATCCTTGAATTTTAGGTATTTGGATTAAGGGACAAAGCATGGACATTATTGAGCAAAAAGCAACAAGGCAGGTGAAAGAACAAAGGAAAAAAGGACTGAGGATCGTCTAACCCATTAGGAGAGTCGAACAACCTGAGTCTCACCTAATGTTCCAGAGTACCAAGCCTTGAAGGAGAAAATCTAGTCGGCGAGAGAAAGGAGAAGTCAGGCAGTCGCCGAATGGTTCCGCGATGCACTGCCATTTCACCCAAAGTTTCAAAACCTCAAGGATGCTGAAGGCAAAAGAAAAACGGAGAGGAAAATGACCAAAGGGCAGATTACCAAGTGGATCGACGATCCCGACTAACTGCGCTGAATGGTCCTTCGCAGCACACTTTTTGACATCTATAAATACTTGTTTAAATTTTAGGTTGGTATCTTATCTTTTGTTGAATGATATTATTATTCAGTTTTTGAAGTTTAGAGCTTAGAACTGAATAGAGTGACCATATTTCCTTAGCTTTGAAGATTTGAAGATTTTCATTTCTAAGAAATTTGAAGTGGGTGTTGAAGATTCTTCATTTGAGATCTTTGTAAAGATTATATCAATCCTACCCAGTTGATGAAACACAACTTTGTTACAATTTTTACCTTTTTACTATGTCTAGCTAAAACCCCAATTCTTGGGGTATAATAATTGGAAATAGTCATTCTGGAAAGAATGAAAATCTGGAAATTTGTTTAACTTAGGTAAAGTTGAATTTTGGTCAACTAACAATGGTCATAACTCGTAGCTCAGGATTAATTAGGTGTACTTTCGGATATGGTTCGAAAGCTCTTGGAATGATCTTTCAAACGTCGCCAAGTTTGCATGATTTCGAGTTCGTATGAATAAGTTATGCCCATTGGAAGTTGGGCTGTTGCATTAAGGAAAGTCTAATCTGGATTTTGGAAGGGTAATTTAGTCTTTTCCTTATATAATTATTCTAATTCGTTTTTAGGGGTTTAATTGGGGTAAAATCGTATTTTAGTCAGTTTTAGAAAAGTCAATTTCACACTAGGGTTTGCAGAAAGAAGAAAAGAGGAGAAAGAAGAAGAGGAAGCAAGATTCGTCAAGATCGTCGAGTTTAGCTTGTGGATTTCATCGGGGCTGATCCCTACAAGGTATGTAAGATCACATACTGTTCGTTTAGTTCACCCACACGCCAACTATGATTCAATTCAGCGAATTTAAGTCTTTGAAAGTTTAGAAATTGAGTTCTTGCTGAACATTGTTGAAAGTATCGTTGAATTTCTTGTCAGGTTTGTTTTTGGAGTTTCTTGCAATTTGATTCATATTTCTGGGGATAATTTAAGGTTTAATCTATCATATATTGAGGGTATAGATGATTCTAAGTGTTTGGAGAAAGAACCATTGAAGTTTAGAGGGTTTAGAGCTGAAAAACGAGCAAGAAAAGTCGTCCAACACCTGGGGAAGGGGGTGGGGCGTCGCGCCAGCCAGCATTCCCCAAAAGGGTCTCTAAAGTTTACCCCTTGGGGAAACGTGCCAGCCAGTGTGGCCCAAAATATTCTCTGAAGTTTGAGTGTTGGCGCCCCGCGCCTCTCAGAGTTCCAGGGATGCCAGTTCTCCCCATTCGCTCCCCACCTTTTAGTATGTTTTCCTTAGCAATGTACCTATGTTTCTTAGTTAATTCCAAAACTATAAGTTACATCTAAACATCATGAAATCATCCATACATGAGATCATGAACCTTGAATCCATAATCCAATTCAAGTCTAGGAGTTAAGAAGTAATTCAAGAGAAGTTCATAAAGTTTGTCTAAAGTCTTTAACAAAAGTTTTAACTTTGTTTGAAGATGTAAGTTTCAAGTTAAGCAAAGAGTAAATAATTGTGTTTATTTCTCGAAAAGCTATAAGGGAACTAAGTATTCCCAAAGAGTTTATAAATGTTTTTACATTTGAGCAAGAAAAGGGAATATCTATTCCAAGAGAGCTTTTAAGCTAAGTTTTGAGCAATTATCTCAAACCAAAGAAAGAAGTTTGTTTTTAAAACATATGAGCTAAGTATATTTTGGGAGTAGTATTGAGCACTGGTATGGGGATGCGAGTTCATTTAAATCAAGACTCCATAAACCATGTAGCCATCATGGGAGGTAAAGGATCATACTTTTTAGATGACTCCTTAAGATGCTTTTAGCATAGACTAGTGGATCCACTAAGTTAAGCGTTCTATATGATGGCAACGTATAGGAGAGTTTTGGCAACGTTGGCAAGACGTTGTATCACCACTAGGCTCATAGTGGTCGTTGTCAGTTAGAGAAACTCCCACATAAACTATATTACTTTATTATATTAGTAAAGTTGAGTTTGTTATTGCATTGTCTTTAACGAAGTAAGTTGCTTTTACAGTTTTACAAAGCTTTTCATATATTGCATGTGTTTCATTGCTTTATTTTGAGTTACATATTCATAAGTTGAGAAGAGCCAAGGTAATAGTTTCTTTTAGATTCCTTTCAAGCTTAAGTTATGTTTAGCATTCCAACTCGCATACTCATATATTCAATGTATAGATGTCAGTTGGCCTGCATTGTCTTATGATGCAGACGTAGGTAACCAGGATTAGTATCCAGTGCCTCGTTGATCAGGTTCAGCACTAAGAGTCAATTGGTGCGACTCCTTGCTTCCGGAGGGTTCCTTTTTACATTGATTTTCTAGCTATCAGTTGTTAAGATGATTGGGGGTCCTGTCCCGACATCCCTCCTTATTTTAGAAGCTTCATAAACAGTCAGACAGTTAGTATTTCAGTTGTCTTTACTTTATCATTCAGATGTAATTTAAAGACATCAATTGTTGTTCTAGATAAGTGTTATATCTCTTTAAAGTTATGTTTTGAGATTATCCTATTAAGTTAAGTCATCCACTGAGTTAACTAATCTAGGCCAAGGGTTTGTTTAGGGCCTGCAATGGTTCTCGAGTGCCAACCACGTCTGGGGTGTAAGCTTGCGACGTGACAATATCCCGGGGAAATGGGTGTTATGGGTCTAATCTTAATTGTAGTAGTGCATGCTTTGATTTTGTCTTCGGCGGTTGTGGGGTTGAATTTTAGAAGTTGGGTTGAAAATAGGCATATTGGGCCATTTGGCGACCTAGGTCGAGCTCGCCGAACCACTCGGCGGTTCACCTAATGTCCCCATCTCATCCTTAATTTCATGCTTTATTTGATGAGTGATCCTGTAACTTTTGGCGAGAAGCCTGATGTCGTCAAAATCACTCGGCGACTCACCGAATCTTTTTGCATTATAGCTTTCAGCGAACCTGTTCTTGTTAGCCAAAAGTCATCGGTGACACGCCGAGTGGTTCCCCCCATCGCCTATTTGCTGCAATTTTAGGGATAATTCCTTCAACGAGCTCGATCTAGCTTCCCCAAGAAATTCGGTGATTCGCTATCTGGTTTGGCAAGTCTCTCTGCAATTGTTATGCTGTGCTTTTGTCTATGTTTTTCTAACTACTCTTCGAGATTTTTCGGACATGACAAATCAAAAGCTACTAAAAAAATAACACCAGACCAAGAGAAGTCCAAAGGGATAATGATAAATGAGGATGCAGCTAAATCGAAAGGAGAGGCTACAAAACTACCCACAACTAGTGGGGAAGGCAAGGGAAAGAGGCCTACATCTGCCAGGAAGACCATTACCCTAGACCCTAATATTCTGCAGAGCAGGGCATGTCTTTCTGGAGGACTCACACTCAACAGACCTTGGTGAATCTGGCACTATTGTTCCTTCTGAGGTGACCTCGGGCATTGATGCACAGGCTCAGGGTGAGGCATCGGGAACAGATGTCCAGACAGACAGAGCGACTGTGTAGATCGGAATCCCTCTTTACCTCCCTCTCAGTTTTGCTATATTTCCATGTTGGATAATTTTAATTTACATTTGTGGACAAATGTTTTTTATTTGTGGTGGGGTGAGGCCCGCGTTTGTGTGCTGATTATGACTCTTCTTTTATTTATATATTGGGGTTTTAGCCTAAATTTGTGTTACACTGCTTTTTGTGGAAGGTTGAGCTAATGGCTCCTTGCTTTTAATTGAAAATGATTTTTGACCCTTTAAAAAAAAATTTGCCACCTCTTGTATGTGTTGAACGTGGTTGTTCTTTTGCAAATTTGAGGATCGGTTTTGATCAATACTGATGACTTGAATAATGCTCATAATCGAACAAACAAGAATGTGCGGCTACGATGAGACCAAATGAAGTTGCATAGACAATATGTGAACTCTTTGCATTTCGTTGTGACTAGCCAATTATCGAATCAAGTCTCTTGTGATGATAGTGGCATAGTAGCGAAAGTGTGGAGTCTTGTCTGACTTTGGTGTTGATGCCTTGTGTTATGAGCTTACTGTGAACCGTGCATGATAATACCTAGAATTTGCCCCGTTGGTCCAGTCGACTAAGTAAGGCTATCTCTTAATGTTATCTTAGGCAATTTTGAAGAGTATGAAACAATTTGACATATACCTCTTTTGTGACCTACTTTGTGAGCGTGTGTGAATCTCTTTTGAACACCCCTTGAGCCTTATCCTTCTTTGGAAGAAACTTGATTAAAACATTACTTTTCTTGACCCATTACCCATAATCGTCATGAGTTGTGGTTTGTTTGAATAGACAACTTAGGCCAAAGCCTAAGTTGGGGGTGTGGTGAAAAGAGAAGGTAAATCAAGACGTGCTAGAAAGTCCCCTTCTTACCCATGGTTTTGAGAAAAATGAAACCCCTCCATACAAAAAACAAATGAGACATATGAAAAAGAAGAAAAGAATGAAAAAGAAAAAGAAACAAATTATGGAATAAATTATGAAAATGCAAAAAAGAAATAGGGTCTCCAACAAACCATGGAAAGTGAATAATGGGATGACTTATGAGCACTAAAAAATCATGAAAAAATAGGAAATAAAGTGTTGTGAGTACAACATTTCATGAGGATGAAAGTTATTGAGCCTAAATGACCATACCTTTGCATTCAGCCCCATTACAAGCCTTGAAAAGACCTTTTTGATCTTGAGTTACCTGAAACAATAGTCAATTGGAAAATAATGGCAAACCTATGGGTGAAAACATGCACAGTGTTCTTATTTGTGAGTGTGAGCATTGCATTTGATTCCAAAACTTTAAATTGTTGAACCATTGTGTGTAAAAATGGAATCACTATTTTGTGTGAGGGCATTTAATTTACTTTGTTGAGCTCGAACCTGCATTTGAAGCGAGTATAATGAGCTTCAGATTCTTTGATATTGGTGAGTCACAACTTGAAACTTTGAGTGTACATTTGATCTTCGCATGAGTACATGATTGAGTCTTGTGTAGCACTGTTTGAGACGTCCTTTTTGAATTGCCGAACTTGAGTTTTACTTGAGGACAAGCAAAAGTTTAAGTTGGGAGTGTTGATGAGTCCATAATTTGGACTCATTTAAGGCTTTATTTTAATAGAATTAGTGTCCTCAAATGCATATTTTGCCTCAATAACTAATGTAAATCCTTAAGTTTCATGTATTTGGAGTTTGACGCAAAACATGGACATTTCTTGGCAAAAAGTAACAAAACGGCTGAAAAGACGAAGAAAAGAAGGCACTGGGATCGCCTAATGCATTAGGCGAATCACCAAATGGCCTGAACCTTGCCTAAAGTTCCAGTGTGTTGAGCCTTAAAGGAAAAGATCAAGTTGGCGATGAAAGGGAGCAGTTGACGCTTCACCGAACAATTCCACAAAGCAGTACTATATCGCCCAATGATCCAGAATGCAAAGATACTGAAGGCAAAAGCTGAAAAGCGAAGAAATAGATCAAAGGGAGGATCGCCGAGTGCATCGGCGATCCCGACTAACTGTGTCGTGTGATCCTTCGCATCATATTTTTTTTGACAACTATAAATACTAGTTTGAATTTTTATCTTAGTATGCAATTTCAGATACAACATTTTATTTTCTAAGTTTTCAAGTAGAGAACATTTTTGCTTAGCTTTTGAAGATTTGAAGACTTCCAATTCCAAGAAATTTAATGTGGGTGTTCAAGATTCCTCATCCTAGACTCGTTTGAAGTGAATGTGAATCATACCCAGTTGATGTTACTTCTATTTGGTATCATTTTCTTCCCTTTTTTAATGTCTATCTAAAACGCCAATTCTTAGAGTGTGACTTTGTGAATATGGGTTAAATTTCCTATTGGGTATTGCTTATTGTTAGTCTATTTGTTGTTTAAATGTGATTTCGTTTAGTAGTTGTGTTTGAACTTAATGGGATTGTTGTTGCAAATACGATTTCATGTTAATGTTTTTGGCTTGCTCGAGAGAAAGGTTTGAAAACTAAGACTACTATATCGATAACCGGTGGTTATTGGGTCGTCGTGATTTTAGCTTGAGAGAGTGAATCCTAGGCCTTTTCCTACACATTCAGCTTGAGAGAGTGAATCCTATGCATTTTGCCACACATTCAGCTCGAGAGAGTGAATCCTAGGCCTTTTCTCACACATTCAGCTCGAGAGACTGATGGGCTAAGGCAGAGGTTGTGCTTAATTGCAGCAACTCGGTGTTCGAGAGAAAACGAGTTGATTCGGGGTAAGTTGCTCGAGAGAGAATTTACCCCCACTAAAGTCTAGCCTAGTTACAAATGTTTAGCAATTGATTATCAATAGCATTTACCCGATTGTGTAGTTTATCTCACATCCCAAGAATTATGTCTCCCTATATTCACATCTTTTTGTTTTCACTATTTTTGTTGACTAGTTTTTGTTTACTTGATAATTTTTTTAGATATGGTTAACTCCTGCATATTCACGCTTAACTCTTAATTCTCAGAAACCGCTCCCTTGGGACTCGACCCCAACCCATTTGGTTGGGTTATATTACTATTATACGATCGTAGACACTTGAATTGGAAGTTGTGTCTTGATTACGCAAACTTAAAAACACCGATTTCCAAGACAGATTTTATACTAGTTTTTGGGTAATAATCTCAAGCTAGAGAAAGAGTTATGTTTTTAAACATATAACCTGAGTATATTTTGGGTGTAGTATTCAACATAGATATGGGGACGAGTTGAGATAACTGAAGTCTTCATAAACCATATAGCCAACATGGGTAGAAAGTGTCATACTTTTTAGATGATTCCTTAATTCTTTATAGCATAGACTAGTGGATCCACTTAGTTGAGATGTTTTATACCACGAAAAAGTATAGGACAGTTCTGGCAGCATGGGCGAGACTATTTATCATCACATAGCTCATAGTGATGGTTGTCGGTTAGAGAAACTACCACAAACTTATATTGTATTTTTATATATACAAACTGACTTATTATTGTATTCTTCAATACATTGAGTTTCTATCTAATGTTTTAACAACTTTCCATATATATTGCATCTTTTACTGTTGATTTATCCTTAAGTATCATAAGTTGAGTATCTTAAGTAGAGTACCTTTGAGTTGAGTTGAGTTAGTTAAAAAGAGGTAAGTATGTTTCCTTTTTATCAAGTTCAAGCTTATGTTATGCATTAGAATTCCCTGTACATGCTTGTACATTCCACGTACTTTGCCATTTGGCCTGCATTGTTTCGTGATGCAGATACATGTATTCATGATCATCAACAGACACTTCGTTGATATCACATGCAATTCGAGTTAGTTGTGGTAAGCCTCCTTGCTTCCGAAAGGTTCCACTTGTACTTTCATTTATATTTGTTGTTAGGATGTCGTGAGTCTTGTCCCGACTTCCATCTTTGTCAGATAGAGGCTTCATCGTTAGTCAGTAGAGTTTCAGAAGTTTGTTTCATTTATCTTGTTAAATGTTTTAAAGATTTGTGTTTCCTAGATTTGGTTAGTTGAATATACGATTATATTTCGAGTTAATTATTTGAGTTTAATGATTTTTTTTAAGCTTTTGTATTCTTAAGTTAGTCTTCCACTTGTAGTCAGCCAGGATGAGGGTTTGCTTGGGGACATACAATGGTTCTCGAGTTCTGGCCACGTCCAGGGTGTAGGATCGAGTCGTGACCCTGTTACCCATGAAGGTCCTTCAATTGAAATGTTCATGCCCATAATTCCGTATGAATCCTCTAAGTTGAGTATTATTGAAATAAGTAGTATCATTGAAGTTCTTGAGTTCTATGAATGATTATTGAAAACCTTGAATTGAGTCGTTCACGTCCATAATTCGGCATGAGCCCGATTTTTTGAAGTCTTTTGCGAACCTTTTTAAATTAGTTTTAAGACTTGAGCATATGAGTTTGAGGAAGAGTAGAGCTGCGTTCATTTTTATTTAAAATGATAAATGGGAACTAAGTAATCCCAAGAGTAAATGCTTTTATATTTAAGTACACAGGAAATACCGATTTCCAAAAGAGTTTTCATGAGTCGTTCAAAGTACCATATCTTTTAAGAGATAGATTTTGAATAATAATCTCAAACCACTGAAAGTTACGTTATTAAACATATGAGCTAGTTACATTTTGGGAGTTGTATTGAGCACTGATATGGGGATGAGTTTGAGTTTAGATAATTCAGAGTCTCTATAAACCATGTAGCAAGCATGGGTAGAAAAGGGTCATACTTTTTAGATGATTCCTTAATCCTTTTAGCATAGACTAGTGGATCCACTTAGTAATTAGGTTCTCTACCTCCGGCAAGGGATAGGACGACCCTAGCAGCATGAGGCAAAATGTTGTACTATCACAAAGCTCATAGTGATGGTTGTCGGTTAGAGAAACACACATAGAGATATTTTGTATCCTTATATACACAGAGTTTATTTTGTATTTTCATATACAAACAAAGTTTATTTTGTATCCTTGCATACAAACTGAGTATATTCTATTCTTAAATACATTGAGTTGCTTTCTACTATTTTAAAAGCTTTCCATTTACTGCATCTCTTGTTGTTGCTTTATATTGAGTTGAGTATCTAGGGTTTGAGTACCCAGTGTCGAGTGTCTTATTATTGAGTTGAGCCTTATTTCACTTAGTTGAATATCCTATTATTGAGTTGAGCTTTATTTCACTAAGTTGAATACTTTATTATTGAGTTCAGTCTTATTTCACTAAGTTGAATATCTTATCGTGGAGTTGAGCGCTATTTTCTCTGAGTTGAATTAAACTATGTTTCTTTGAGTTGAGAAGAGGTAAGTATGTTACTATCCCATCAGTTCAAGCTTATGTTAGTTCTTTAGAATTCCCCTTGCATGTTCATACATTCCATGTACTGAGCCATTTGGCCTACATTGTTTCATGGTTCAGATACAGGTACTATGAATCATGAACAGACACTTTGTTGAAAGCACATTCAGTTCGAGTTAGCTATGGTGAGCCTCCTTGCTTCCAGAGGGTTCCACTTGTGTTTAAAGTTATATTAGTTGTTAGGATGTCGTGGGTCTTGTCCCGACTTCTATCTTTGTCTGTTAGAGGCATCATAGATAGACATTAGAGTTTCAGAAGTCTATTCATTTATTTTGTTAAATGTTTTAAAGACTTAAGTTTCCTATTTATGGCGAGTTGAATATGTCATTTTTATTCAGAGTTTTCTATTCAATATTGTTCATATTATTTTATAGTTGAGTGTTTGAATTAAATTAAATTTTTAAGCTTTATATGCTTGAGTTAGTCTTCCACTTGTAGTCAGCAAACATGAGGGTTCACTTGGGGACAAGCAATTGTTCTCGAGTGGCGGCAACATCCACAGTGTAGACTTGGATCGTGAAAGAGGCTCACCAAACAACTCTAGAACTCAACTGAATCAACGAAGGATTGGTTGTTGATCATGGTTACCTGTATCAGCATCATAAAAGATGCAGGCCAAATGGCATCACTACATGGAATGTACGAGCATGCGAGGGGAAATCTAAAACATGACATAAACTTGAACTAGAACTCAGGAAACAACTTACCTCGTCTCAACTCAACTTAATCGCAACTCATTTAAATATAAAAGCAATAAAAATAATGTGATATAAAGAATACTTTTAAAATAGTAGATAACAACTCAATGTATTGAAAAATACAATATAATTCAGTTTGTATGTAAAAATACAAAATTAACTATGTTTGGGAGATCTTTAATCGACAACAATTACTATGAGCTATTTGGTGATATAACGTTTTGCCCACATTGCCTGAACTCTCCTATACATTGTGGGGGTATAGAAATCCTCAACTAAGTGGATCAACTACTCTATGCTAAAATGCAATAAAGAATCGTCTAAAAAGTATGACCCTTTCTACCCATGTTGGCTACATAGTTTATAGGGCTGTGAGTTGTTAGAACTCTGCCCCGTATCAATGCTCAATTACTTCCAAAATATAACTTAGCTCATTATGTTCTTAAGAAAACATTTCTTCATCCTCAAATTTGAGATTATTATTCAAAAGGGTTCTCTAAAAAGAGATGGTACTCAAAACTACCCATGAACTCTTTTGGAAATCAGTGTTTCCTCTTTTCTTAAATGTAAAATCATTTCTTTTGTGAATACTTAGTTCTCATATGAAGAGCTAACACTTTCTACCTCTTCATAACATTTCTTGGTGTAGACTACAAAAGGTGATTTTCCCTTCAGTACTTCACCATGTGATACTGTAGGGTTTGTGCGCCACCCCATTCTAGAAGGTATCAGGCTTTGAAAATCCTTAGGAACATATTGAGATTTGGGAAACACAGATGCTCTCATACTCCTATTGTTTCTCCAAAGTTTATTTTCGTTCTTCAACGACCCAAATCTCTCAAAAATGAAAATCCAAGTTGTTGAGTTTCCAAGTAGATCGAAAATAAAAAGCATTTTGTTAGAAGCAACAGGTTCTTATCCTGCAGTGATGTAGTTGCTGCTTACCTTTCTTTGGAGATACGGATTGGTGGAGGTTGTTTGTATCCCAAACATTACGTTGTTGCCTTGCAGTCGGTTCTAATGGAAGCTTTCCTAATTGTGATGGTTTAGAGGGGTTGTATCCTGCTTTTACCAATAGTTTATAAACATTAGAATCAAAACCTTCATTTGTTCGCCTTGTTCGGAGTGCTTCATTTTTCCATGATTTAGGAGCCATAAATTTTCCAAGTGATTTTGGGGATGACTTCATTACGTCAAACAGATTATCAGGAAAGGTCAACCCTTCTAGTACATTTTGTTGTAAGAGAGTGTCCATCATCCTTCTTGGACATTGGAACATAACAAAGAATGGTCTCACTCTTTTACTTGAAAAGATATTATTCATGTTGGGTGTCATGTCCTAAATGTCAAGCTTTTGATCTTCCTTGCTAACTACTTTTGTCTTATCAAAAACTACCTTAGACTTCTTGTTCTGGAGCTCGTCATCTTTGGATGCAATATCATAAATTCTTTTGGCATATTTCTTCAAGTAAAACTTTGCATTAGCAAAATGTGCTTCGGCTTCAGTAAAAGGATTATTATCTGCAATAATCTTTTTCGCAACTCCATATTCATATTATTTCAAACATTGGCAGTAGGTAGATGGGATTACTTTCTTCTCATTTACCTACGACCTACCAAGCAAAATCTTATATGAAGTCTTTGCATCAATTATATGTAACCACACGCTTGATTGCTACTTTTTAATAGTGAGGGCTATTTTGACGGCCCCAATGGCCTTTTGTCCTCCTTGGTTGAATCCTTGGATCATCAAGCGACTTTCAGTAAGGTCTGTTGTTGATAACCCAAGTTCTTTCATGGTGCAAATTTGAAGGATGTTAATTCCAAATACGCCATCGACTAGGATTTTGTTCACCCTTTTCTCACATGCAAAACCAACCATGAATAAAGGGTGATTATGAAGTGTGTCACCTAGTAGAAGATCATCATCGAAGAATGTGATTTTAGCCATGCAGACATCCTCAACTTCAGGAGATGACTTTGAAGCATCTTTTGATGATGGACATGATGAAGTTGCATCTTTCACTTCATTCTGATCGATATTACAACATAGAACTTTTGTTTCATTGCATGTGAATTTGGTGTAAAATCAACTTGGGAAATATTCTCCTAATGTAATTGATTGACGCAACTCTTGATAGTGGTGCACCTTTATTTCCTACTTCTTTGAGTGCACAATCAAAGTTTTTATCTAGGGTCTCCTTACCATGTTTTCCCTAACGTGTCGCTTCGTTAACTCTTTATGCGAACTTGCCTTTCAATGTTTACGATGAGTCACGAGAGTCCAGCCCCAATCATCCAAATGATCTACTTAGTCTCCATCTTCTTTTGTAGATCCTTCTCCTTCGGAGACCACATCACATAGCGTAGGAAGAGACAATGACTCGTTTACATCAATGGGTTCAAAATTTCCAAACTTAACCATTCTTTTCTTATTAAAGTTTGGGATGACTTGTTGTCCATTTCCTTCAACAAAATTGGAGGTCATGATCGAATTGGGTAAGTCAGAAACAATACTGACTTGATTAGAACTCAATTTCTCATCTTCGAGTTTAATCTTCCCTTCACGAGATAAGTCCATGATTTTATCCTTGAAGACGAAGCATTTCTCGATAGGGTGGCCAACCAACCTGTGGTATTTATAATATTTTGGATCATCATTCTGTTAGCCTGTAATTTTACTTTCTTTAGAAAAATCACTATTTGAAATATTCTAAGTAAAAAACAATTTGAGAAAAATAGTTAGAAAAGAGTCACCACTTAATTTTTGAAAGAAATTAAGAAAACTTATAATTTCAAAAGACTTAAACAGACAATATCATTTGAAGATACTGAAGGGGGTTCGAGGTTCAATTTAAACTTCAAAAATGTGTTAGGCACTTGAAATATCCGCTAACGTGTGGTTGACTTACGACTTGACTAAAAGTATTTAACTATTTTTGAGTTTTTAGGAAAATGGGACTAATTCAATCATTTTCCAAACTTCTAAAAAAAGGAGAAAAATAGTTAATATTAGAACTTCAAACAAATAAACTTAAGGTTAACATTTTAAAGATGAGATAAAAATTAAAACTTTAAAAGATAGATTATGTCAGAATTTATTTGAATCATTTTAGAAATAATAATTTGAACCAATTTGGTCAATTAAAACATGAAAACTATTTTAAATTAATTGAAGAATAAGTTAAAAAAATTGACTGAAGATTATCAATAAAATATAAGAGTTGGTAAAAAGACAGAAATTTTATTAAAATAAACTAACATAAAGAATATTGTTCATATTTTGGGGAATTTAATTAAATTAAACAAAGTAAAATAAATGGGTTAGAATGAATACAAATAATAAGAAGGTTAGAATGTGCGCCTTTTTGCCCAAATTCCCAAATTTTGTGGGCCTTTTGGCCCATTTCCGCTTGGACCTATTGTGCAAAGAAAACTAGGTTTTGGCCCATTTTCATTCCTAAAACTCCCTGTATACATTGAATGTATACTGTTGTATACATTGAATGTATACTGTTGTATACAAGCTATATATCGGATGTATAGAGCCTTCTTTGGGCCTTCTAGGACATGTATTTTAGTTTTAACTCTGCATTCTTTTTCTTCCAACCTGCTACCACGTTTAAAACTATATGCTCATATTTTTCAACATGTATATCCATGTATACAGTCCACTTTTGGACTTCCGGACATTTGGAATTTGATTTCCAACCCTGTATTACTATCTTCGACCTGTTTATCAACTTCCCTTGCTTCACACATCAGTCCATTGTGACTTGGATTTAAATACGACTTAAGGAATTCAATTAGGCCTCCATGGGCCATTTGGAACGAAAAAGAAAGAGAGGCAATGGAGTTCGAGGAACTCACTCGAAATTAAATGAAACAAAAGGAAAAGAAAAGGATTAAGACATTCATAACAAAGAAACATAGGAATAAAATTTAATAAATAAAGAAACAAAACACACTAATGGCAATACAACTTAACAATTATTAAATATCGTATTATAAACTTATTTATACCACAACCATACTATTCAATCAAAATTCAATTGACTAAAACCTTTTACATGGCATATAGGGGTTACTGGAAGACAATTTTAACCAAAAAAAAACCTTCAACATCTAAAGATAAGAAATGTTTACAAGAACCAAAGCCCACTAGCAAATGAACAGTCTAATCCAACGTGGAACTAATGCTTTCCCAAGACAATATATATATATATCACTAATCCACATTAAAAGCAAAATTGCATGTCACCTACAGAACTTAAAAATACAAATACGAGGATGTTAATGGTGTTAACTAACTAAACCAACATGCTAAGATTGTTATAGACAAATATGCTATCGAATATTCGGATTTTTACCAAGATCATACTTTGACACCAAGTAAGAATAAAACCACATAGAGGTGTCCGAAGATAGATAATAGATTTAATTATGTGATAGATGTAGATGCGATAAGAATAAGAATAGAGACATAATGTTGGTTTTAGATTGCACACAGAATGCATCATAACCATTTTTGCAACTCAACTTATATTTAAAAGCATAACATGATTAAGCAAAATTTCAAATTGGTTCAAAGATAAGCTTAAATAGTCATATATCAAAATTCGTTCAATCAGTGTAAGGCTAGGAATGAGTAATATGACGTCGAACATTAATTATTGACACATATTCATAACAAACAGACACAAAACTAACACTAACAAGGAAATTTCAAAACTGATAATAACAATGCTATGAAACCTAAAACAATAAGAGCAACAATAGTCGGAAACCATCCTTCCAACATCCAAGCATACATATTTGAAGCATACTCACACGTGAAAGACGGAAGTCTCGATAAGAGGAGGCATTCCTATTTTAGAACAATATAGCCAAATAAACATACCAAATGAAAACTCAGATTAAGAAGGGACTGTATAACTTTTTCGGGTTAGCAACTGGAACTCAAACTCGACCACGAAGAACTTGAACCACTGTGAGCCCTTTTCAATGAGCTTCGAAAAGTAAAACAACTCTTTCTTTTGATGAAATTCCTTCTATTTTAGGGCAGTAAATTAGTGTCCAAAAAATATACTCTTCTTTGATCCCAAAATATCCCCTTTTTGAGTGACTGAAAAAGAGAATATATAAAAGATTTTAAATTGGAAATTGGGGGAAAATGGGCAGATTTTGATTTCATATGCCCCTTTTTGAGGAAACAGTAAAAGGGGTTTGGAAATCCCTGAAAAAAGGGGAAAGGGATGGGACGAGTATGGACGCGGTAGCTGCAATAGACGGGGTGACTTTTTCCAGATTTGCCAGATTGATGCGACATTTCTGGGACAAAGAAAGAATGAGGCGTGTTGGGTTTCTTCGCGTTTTGGGTTCGTTCTTCACTGCTGGATTGTTGGATGCGTGATGAAGAAAACGTGTAACAGTGTCAAGTTGCTGGGTTTCGCGAGGAAGAAGAACGAATACATGGGGTTGGATCTTTTCGAAATGTTTTGTGGGTTGCTGTAATGGGTTTGAGGAATTGGGTCGGCTGGAAATTGTAAGTAAGGCGCAAAACATGGTCTTGAAAAGAAAGCCAACAATGTAATTAATTCGACTTAAGAAGAATAACCATGTGAATTGCAATTTCAACCAAATTAAGGGAATTAGTTGAAGTCAGCCAAAATTAAATAAAACTAATTGTTATTGATACGGTATTCGAATATTCATAAAATATACTAATTACATACATAAATACGTAATATATATATATATATATATATATTATTCAAAAATTATATAACTGATAAAAATATTTAAAATAACTTGCAAACAATATTATTATTATTTCATCAATTTTTATTTTTTTTTATTTTTATAAAACAAATTATTTTAAATCGTCTGAAATTGAAGAATCTCAATGATTAATTTATATTGTAGAGGGCCAAAATTGGGTGTCAACAACTGTGTCTCGTTTGACATTTGATGAATGAAATTCGAGGCAAATAAAATTGACGAATCCAATTTTGATCGACCACATCTTCATCTCTTAGAAAAAGGATTTTGGGATAGACTTTAGGAACTATGGCCGAACCCCGGTATCGGGTTTCCTACATATCTCAGGTTTTATGAGAATTTAGGCCACTTGTAGTTCGTTAAGCTTGATTTGACAAACGATTATAAAATAATTCAAAATCTATCCCAATATCAAATTATGAAGAAATCAGAATACTCGGGAATAAAATTTTAAGAGAGAATGTTTGAATACAATCGAGTTTTCAACATTGAGCCCGCCTACATATCCTTAAACCTTAAGAATCAAGCTGTTTGTAGTTCAACTCGATCGATTGAGAAGGAATTCCTTATGCTAGGATATTCTTCGGTTGGGGAAGAGTGACAAATAAAGCAAGTATGGAAAAGAGACTTGCAACCTCTTATCTATGAATGTGATGCACTTCACACCCATAATTAAGAACTTAGACGGACAAACTTTCCAAAGCTCTTGCTGTATTTTCACTCAAATTGGAATGTTGCCTTCGGTGAGAGTGAAAAGTTTTTCAGATGCCAAATTGAAATCGATAAACCCAAAGAAAACCCCACATGCCTTCTGATATGGGTGTGGTTTGATTGTGGTGGAAGTCGCTCCTCAGCTCGCGTCCTAAGAGTTTGGTACTCCTCTTTGGACCATGTCCCAATTCGTTGCTAAGAAAAAGTTCCACATTGCATTGTGTGTGTTGTTGCTTCATGTAGATTGTTCTTTCTGCCAAACCTTGATAAAATTGTTAGGAAATAATATAAAGCTAGAAATATAAATATGTATCTTATGACAAATGTTATAGGAAAGATGCGCCCTTTCTGAATCAATATTCCAGATCCAATTAATGGAATATATTACATTTTCTTTAATCATAAATAATTGCTTCAAATTATGCGCCTACAAAGTCTTGTTAGTCAAAGAGACATATATATGTAACTGAAATTTTCAAGAAATTTAAAATGTTTACAACGCATATAAGTATAAAATAAGTAAATAGTTAAGGCATTGCTTATGTGTCATTAGAGACATATAAGCTCTTTAAGAAATTTAAAAAGATAGGCTGCAGTGCTCATATGTATAAATTAAATACTAAGTCATTGCGAGATATCTCATTAGAGAGAGATAAGATTTTCAAGAAATTTAAAAGATAGCATGTAGTACATATGTAAAAAAATAAATGTATAATAAAGAATTGTGAGATGTCCCATATAAGATAACATGTAGTGCATATGCATATTTAAAAATAAATAAATAATTAGAGCATTGCCAGATGTCAAATTACAGACAGACGAGATTAAAATGTCTTATTGGAGGGTAGACTAACCCAACATGTCCTATTTGTGGGCGGATGAACCTGATATCTTCTATTTTAGGGTGAATGAACCCAAAGTATCCTATTTTTGGGTTGAAGGACCAAATGTGTCCTATTTTAGGGTGGAAGAACCCGATATATCTTATTTTAGGATGGAAGAACCCGATATATCCTATTAGAGGGTGGAAGAATCCGGTGTATCCTATTTGAGAGTGGAAGAACCCAATATATCCTAAATTAGGGTGGAAGACCTTAATATATCCTATTTTAGGGTGGAAGAACCCGATATATTCTATTAGAGGTTAGAAGAACCCGATGTATCGGGAGGAATAATCCAATGTCCTATTTTAAGGTGGACTAACCCAATATATGGTGCAAACTTACATATATCAATTTTTGTGCAATGCAATAAGCTTGGTGCGATTTCTTTGCGATAGTGACCAATCATAACCTAGTATGAAGATCTTGTTGTAGTGCTTTTGCAATATTGAATATTTAAAATGCAGTGCTTGGTACAATACTTTGCAATAGTGGATATGGTGCCATAACTTAGGAGCTTCAACTTCGATGAAAATTTGTTGCTTGTAAATTTTGCGCTCAAAGAAAAAATTATAAATTATAAATTTGATTTTTGTTGATGTTGCACCATCTAAACTTGCAATTCTGACTTGATGTTGAGCTTTGTGGAGCTATCATTCAAGAATAACTAAAAATCAACCTCTGAATTACTCAAAGAAAATTTGTTAGTATAAAAGAAAATTGTTGTCTTGCATTGAACCATGAAGCTTTGGCATTGAATCTACATCTCTTGTTGCTATGGCATTGAAGCAATTTGATGGTGAATATAGCTTGTGATCTCAACTTCTGTCTTTTTGAATAATTACAGGCCATCGGCAAAGTTGTCCTAGTCTTTGCACATGGGTGAGAATGAAACTTTTATTATATTGAGACCGAATCCAAAATAGACGCCTACGTATCCCGTTATCAACATGAATCAGGTCACACATAGTTCATTACAAAAGTCTAGTAAAGATTGCAAAAGAGTAGATACTTCTTAAAAAGGAGAAGCTGCAAAGATAATGTCTTTGTTAGTGTTCTTGACTGGTTGCATGCTTTCTTTTCATATTTCTTGGTGCCAATTTTGATGGATCACCCTTAACTAAAATTGTGCTAGTGTCTGTGATACTACCACTGCTACTTAAAGGCTTTAGTTGTAACTTATCTTTCCACTATCAATCATGCTTTGAATCTTGAATTTTAGTGCAGGACAATCTTCAGTGTAGTGTCCTTGAATGTTCAAGTGGTAAGCACAACTCTTGGATAGATCAAAGTGTTTAGGCGTATACTCACAAATGAATCCTTTTCTTCATTGTAGAAGCCCATTTTCTCTCAATCTCTCTAATATATCTACATATGGCTCAACCAAAGGAGTGAAGGAGAAATATTTCACCTTTTTCTGCAGGTATGAGCTAGATTGTACTTGGAGCAACTTGTTTTTGCAGTGATGCTGGATATGCACATTGCAATAGTTGGAAGTAGCATAATATTGCAAAAAATCATCATTTGGATGGTTCTTCAGCTGTTGCATAGCCATGAAATTTGAGTCATTGCCTCTCATTTTGCTTTGAAAATTTACATGTACCTTCGGTTGGGAATTTTGTTGGACAACTTGTGCTACTGAGTTGTTTACAATTCTTCCTCCTTCAATACCATTTTGAATCTCTTTGCCAACCTTTAATCAAATTATAGAAATTGTGTGCACAAGTTCTAAGTCTTGAACAAGGATGAAGGTTAAGATGAATCCCTCTTCGGACAATGAAGGATGCTTTTGTGAAGTTTTTAACCTCCATCGTATGGCATATTCTTGAAAAGATTTGTACGACATTTTCTTCACTTTGAGCAAATAGGCTATTGATTAACGTTTCAAGCACACCTCATCCAATTCTAGGTGCAAACGATCGTTAAGCAGTATATAACCCAACGAAGAGTTGGGGTCAAACCCATAAGGAGCGGTACGTGTTCAAATTAAGTTATGTAGTACAAATGTAGTTTAACTAGTTATAGGAATACCAATTATCGAAAAAGACATGTAAACAAGTTTAAAGGGGTGACAACAAATGTCAGATAGGGGGTTTTAAGAATAAAAACAGGGTAAACAACAATATAAAGAGGTATTCTCAGGATGTGATCGATTATAAGCAAATTTCACTATATGGGTAATTGAAACTACTAATAAATAGCTAAATATCAGAGGGTAGGCTAGACTATGAATGAAATAGTTTTCTCTCGAACAACTTTAGCGCTTCAAGTGATTTCTTTTGAACATCAACAAGCTCAACAAATAATAACATCCCACAACCTTAATACACCCTCTCTCTCTCCACTAAGATGTGTAGGATTGGGTTTAGGATTTACTCTTTCGAGCTAAACCAACATAAACCCAAGACCGACAAACCATTAATTGAATGTTTTGGTTCTTAAACCTCTCTCTCAAGAAGCTAAGAACCCAAAATTAGAATTGCATTTGCAACTACATTTCATAAATTAAAACATAGTTAATGATTAAACCCACTTCAATATAGCATTTAAATCAGTAATTAACAATACCCATAAGCTAATTCAACCAATAATCACATGATCACAGCCCAAGAATTAGGGTTTTAGCTAATATTTATAAAAAGATAAAAACAATTACCAACTCAATTAGCCATTAGCTGGGTAATAGTCACCAAGCCTTTACAATGTTTTTCAAAGGTTAAATTCAAAGACCCACTTGCAAATCTTCAAGTTTGAACCTCAAAATGCTTCAAAATCTAGAATGAAACTTTAAAACTCAAAAGAAAACTCTACTAAATGGTTGCCAAATTATAAATTTACAGTTCAAAATTCAATTTATAGTTGCCCAAAATTTAGCCTGAAAAGCCATTAGGCAAGGTAAGTCGGGCTCGTCGAGTGGTTCGGCGATCCACCCTTTGCTCTCTTCTGTCACCATTTTGCATTGGTTCTAAGAATCCCCAAGTCCTATAACTTTGCGCGATCCATTTCGTTATTGTTGAGCGAATCCGCAAATCGCCGACTACCTATTGCCGTCACCGACTTGGATTCTTCCCTCAGGGCCGGCACTGTGGAACTTTAGACGAGCTGAAGAGCCACTGGGCGGTTCGCCGAGTTGTCTTGGTGATCAACTGGGTCGCCTTTCTCCACTTCTGCTTCATGTTTTACACCTTTTTGCCTGTTAGTGTCCTTACCTTGCTCCTTAGCTCACATACCTGAAAATCTAGACTTTAACATCAGTTTATAGAACAAATTAGGCATTCGAGGACACTAAAACTATCAAAACAAAGCCCTAAATGAGTCAAAATTTGGACTCATCAACACCCCCAACTTAAAATTTTGCTTGTCCTCAAGTAAAACTCAAAATCAGCAGTTCAATAAGGGTGTCTCAAATAGTGCTGCATAAGACTCAACATGAATGCACACAAAAGGTTGAAACTACATATACAATGCTCAATTGTGCACTCGAAGATTCATATTGTTACTCAACATTATCAATGATTTTCAAGTTTACAATAGTTGCTTCAAATGCACGTTCAGCTCAACAAAGGTACTCAAATGCCCTCACAACAAAGATGATTCCATAATCACACAAAATGTCTCAAGAATTGAATGTCCCAAATCACATACACCTCTCACACTCCCAAAGATGAACACATGCATGACTCAACCCATAGGTTTGCCCTTATTTTCCAGTCAACATTCGTTTAAGCTCACTCAAGATCACAAAGGTCTTTTCAAGGCTTCTCACATGGCTGAGTGTAAATGTATGGTCATTTAGGATTCGGGTTTTCTACCTTCATGAAGTATGGCATGAAAATCACTCGTTTTCCTTCTCTTTCAAATTCAAACATGTTCAAAGTCCATCCCATTATTCAACTCATCAACAATCACCAGATACCCCAATTCTTTTGCAATTTTCACTACTTTATTTCACAAATATTTCTATTTTTTAGTCAGTTTCTTTTCTTTTCTTTTATTTCGTTTCTTTTTTACATTGAGGGGTTCCATCTTTTTCAAAACAATCCACAATCCAGGGGGAATTTTCCACACTTCTTGACTTCCCTTCTCTTTAAACACACCCCCAATTTAGGCTTTTGGCCTAAGTTGGCTATTCAAACAAGCCATACTTCATGAAAGTTATGGGTGAAGGGATAAAGAGAGGTCACAATTGTTCAAGTTTCTTCTAAGAAAAGGGTTAACGCTCAAAAGGTGCCAAGCTAGGTTCACACATCTCACAAGGCTGGCCACATAAAAGGTATATTGTGAAGTTGATTCACTCTTCAAAATTCATGCCTAAGATCATTCGAAGTCCTTGTATCACTCAATCAATCGGACCAATGGGGAAAATTCTAGGTGTCATCAGACAGAATGTTCAAAGTAATCTCATCACACATTGCATTGGTACAAATATCAAACAAGAGTCCACACTTTCTAGCTAACTTGCATTGTTCATTACAAGAGACTCCTTCCACAACCGGCTAGTCACAATGAGATGCTAAAAGTTCACATATTTCCTATTAACTTAGTCTGCCTTATCGTAATCGCACATTTATTTCATTCAATTAAGAGTACCATTTTATTCTTCGGTATTGAATATAATCGACACTCAAATTTGCACAATAACAACCACAATCTCACACAAAAGAGGTCAATTTTTTTTTAATTTTGGTTCAAAACCATTTTCAAATAGCACAATAGGACAAAATTTAGAATATCCGCATTACAAAAACCAAGATATATATATATATATATATATATATGTATGTATTATAAACCAAATAGGCTAAATATTCACAAGAGGTAGGTATGGAAATACCTCACCCCACCCAACAAAATATGTAGTTGTCCTCAAATGTAACTAAAATAAAAATAGTGTATAAAAAGTAAAAGAGAGGGAGGAGAAAAATCATCCTTCCAGGCTAAGCCTAGGTGAAGTCTGCATGTCCATCGCTCTATCTATCTAGGCATCAATGCTCGGGTCACACTCGTAGGCTGGGCATCAGTTCCCTGTGTTTCATCAACCTTGGCTCCACTGGAGGCCACAATGGCCTCATCTAAGTCTGTCAGGTCCTCATAAATAGTCTTCTAACACACACTAAGCTAGTTCTCATCTGTCTCAGCCTCGAATTTAGCAGGAGCAACATCAGCCCTAATCTTATCTCTAATAGTAACCAAAGGTACCTCACATTTGGTTGGAATATCTGCACTCGGGTCAACTGGAATCTTGACCATCCCAAATAGAGAAGTAAAGTTTGTGGACTTCAAATGGTCCACATCCTTCCTGAGCTCAGAAACATCGACTTTTAAAGCTATCACATCATCAGTACAACTCTGCCCTCTATCAAAAACCTGTACTCTCATTGTGAGGGCATTAATAGAATCCTTTAGAGGTGTCAATGCACCATTAATATCTCCCTTAATCATCCTGGGAACCTCAGTCTCTAGCTGGGAGGCACGCATATCAGCAGAATGGGCTAGGTGCCCCATCTTGTGAAGCATGGCCTGGGTGATCGGAGGCCGCGAGGCAGAAGTACCACTTTTAGATCTAGGGGACGGGGGAGCAGTAGAAGAGCAATGAGTGTTAGAAGGAGTGGAGCTAGAAGTACTTGAAGGCCTAGTGGCCGGAGTAGGGAAGACTGCCTTTGCATATAGTGTATCAATATCAACCTCCAGGGATATGTCCACCGGAGCTGCTCTCCTCATATCAGCCTCATCTCATGTGTACTCAGCCTCTATACGTCGGATATCGGTGAAGATTTTGGTGTAATCTGAATATCCCTCTTCTCATCTTGAGGAACACTGGCCCAGCGACATAATTCTTTTATCAATACCGAGAATAGAAGAGAGGTTTGGCACTGCTTGGACCTGAAACCAATATCGAGTAGCTACATTAGATCTTTCTTCTCTATTGGCGCTCTGGCTTCAATCTACCTCGGGGTGGTGTTAGAAATCAGGGGGGCTAGCTATCCCTTTAGGTCATCCAATCTCTTCGTACTAATCATACCCTGGTATTCACGTATGAAATATGTATCCCTCTTAAACACAACATTGATATCATCACTACTACATCTAACATTCCTCCTTTGGACCATCACAAAGTCCACCAGCTTGAAGGCATTAGCTTTTTTCTTTCACTGAGGAACCATGTCATTGTAGGCAACATAGAACACCTGCACCCATGTAGTAATGTATAGGCCACGGGGCCTGGTGAAGACCTCGAATCTGTGGAACCGGAGAGTGTCCCACACTGCTGGATGTCTGTCCACCATACCATCTGTGGACAGTCTCTTCTCGTCTAACCGGTTGAGTGACGAAGAAACCGTGAACTGGTGGCGCTGGAACCACAGTCTGCACCGGAGGAGGCACTTGAGCCGAATCTAGAGGGGTCAGCTTTGAAATCTTAGATGGATCATGATGATCTTTGGAGCGTAACACCATTTGTCGGGCTTGTAATAATTGATTGTCCTCAGGCTAAGAGAATGAAGCTGAGACTTATAAGACTTTCCCTTACTACCGAAGTTGTACTCCAGTGTCTCAGCTATGAGCTCCTTGCCCTTTCTCTTTCCTCCTTTTGGAGGTAGTTTCTTTGCCTTGGCACTGGAAGCATCTGTTTCCCCATAATTGATGACTCCATGTGCCGCTTTCGGGATAGTATGCCACTATCAGTCAAGATGGTTCTAGCCATATCTACAAAATAGCGTAGAAATGCTTAGAAAAATTTCCAAAAAAATTTAAAGAAATCTAGTTGCAGAAAGACGCACCGATCCATTTGCCGAGTTGCTTTGGCAAGCTAGATCAGGCTCACCGAAAGTACTAGCACAATTCGTTTTAAAATTTAAGAACTTTCGGTGATGCTCAGGGCCATTCGACAAATCACCGACACTTATTAGTGAGTTAGAAGTAGCTCACCAAAAATTATAGTGTATTTTAGGGGTTAAGGGCATAGAAGGGCGATCAAGAAGGCCTTTCGGCAAGTCACCGAGTTCACTCGGCGAATTCAGGCATCTCGCCAAAAGATACAAAACATAACTCAACAATTGATTGAAATTAAAGGCGATCTGTGGAGGACTTCGCAAACCACCGAACCACTCGGCGAGGCTGACTTGGCTTGCCAAATGGCACTTCGTGCCAGTTTTCTACCCCACTTTTCAAAATCAACCCGCAGCCCCTAAAAACAAAATTAAACACATACATTATCAAATTCAAACAAGAACCATACTACCCATGCCCTCAATGTACTCAAACTTCCGCCGATTCGAACAAAATTGGCCATTTAACGTCGTTTGCATTTAAGAATGACGTCAAACGTTCCATCATTGGGAAAAATATGTCATTTAGCACAATCCGGGGTTACTTAGACTTCACCCCACTAGACCCAACACAAATTTACCGCAACCGAACAGTTAAGACTCGATTTCAAACAAACACAACTTGAGAATCGATCAAATACACAACATTAGGCACTAAATCAACTCATTACGGGCAATTTGACAATCAAGCAACTATTAGATCATGCTACCTAACAAAAATCAACAAACATTTATCGATTACATTCTAGTTCAACGGGTAATTTGACAATCAACCACCTATTAGATCTAGCTACCCAACAAATATCAACAACAATTTACCGATTACATTAAATTTTAACTACATATGGAGAGTTTGGGGTTTGGAAAACCAAGTTTTTATGCTGAAAATTATAGATTGTAATGTTTAGCGACAAAGTTCTTTAATCCTGAGCAAAGATTTCACGAGATATATGAGTAAAAACAAGAAAATACTAAAGATTTAAAGTAGGGTGAGAGGATACGGGAGTTGAAAAGTTAGGAAAGTGAAAGGATTTTGAAATTTTAAAATGTTTGGCCTTTAAAACCTTTCATTTCGCAGCCTCTTTGTTTGTATATGTAGTGCCCACTGAACCACTCGGCGATCTGTTGAATGGATTTTGGCTTGCTGAGTTTTATAGTACTCCTAGCAATTTTAGGGTTCAAACAACGGACAAAGTCGGGCTCACCGACTTGTTCGGCGAGTCACCGATTTATTATGTACCCCACCAAGTTTTACAGGGCTCCCCTTCAAGCTTTGTGGTTTCAACGGTGGACCAAGTCAGGGTTCATCGACTGGACTTGGCTCGCAAAACTACCCATTTCCAATACCTTTTCACATTTCAACCTGCACAATCAACACCCATTTTTCAAAAACAACAATTAAAAAATAAAAAACATAGGTTGCCTACAAAGAAGCGCCTTATTTAACATCATGTCTTGACGGAAAAACCAATTTAAGCTTCATTTTTAGGGTCCGCCAACGTGTCGCTAGGCAACCCTACTTTTTGTCTAAGTTTCAATTCAGTCGAGATTTGACCAATATGTGTTTACAGCTGCTTAATCGAGATTGAGTGAGAATTAACCATCTGATTTAGAATTGAGACATCCTCCTTCATTTCTTTCAACATTTTTTCCAACCATTCAACTTTGTTGATAATGTGGCAAAACATATCTTCCGTATGGACATTTTCAGATTTCTTGGGCTTTTGTCGCTCATGGGGTGGGACATACATGTCCTTGCCACCCTCTGTTTCCTTCCAAGTGGCGTTATGATCACACCATTCACTGTCATGATCTGTCCGTCCATCATCTATGTTCCAACCCAGATTTCCATTTGACCTTTGATAGTTGGAATGAAAACCTCCTCCTTGATTAGCAAGGAAGTTCACTTCCTCATTGTATAGCACCTGAAATTGCACTTCATCGGGGTTCACTCCACTGACATCACAACATTTAAACTCTTCAACCCACTACCCATCATATTTTTTGCCAATAAATCTAGTTGGGTCTTCATCTTTGCCATGTTTTGGTCTCTCTCTTGATCCTTTTCGATCTAGTCTTTGGACATTCTAAAAGTGAGAGGAGAGACTTGGTCTTCACGAGTTTACCATGTCCTATTGATCTTGGTCATGCCATCAAGGACCTTAGATGCTACTTGATAGGGTTGTTGCATTATACCTCCAGGAACAAGTTGATCACCAACTCTTTTGTTCACCGACTCAAGACTTCTATAGAAGTAGTGCTGCAATATATGGTTTGGCAGTCCATGATTTGGACATTGAAGCAACAACTTCTTAAATGTCAGCTACGTCTCGTGGATCGGTTCACCTTCTAAGCGTTTGAAACCTTAGATGCTATCTCTAAGTGTTGTCATCCATGACAAGGGAAAGGATCTCACATGGAACACTGTGTTAAGCTCATCCCAGGAGGTGATGGAATCCTTTGGCAACTCTGCTAGCCTCACTTATCAAGGAAAATGGGAACAACTTGAGATGGACTAATTCTTGTGATATGTTCTTGAATGAGAATGGGCCGTAAACATCCACAAAATTCTGAATATGCTTGTGTAAGTGTTCGTGAGACAATAATCCATATAGACCTTTCATTTGGAGGAGCTGTAGCATTATTCTTGTAACATGGAAGACGATATTCCCATCAATTAGAGGTAGACGAATTGCACCCACACCACCCAATGGAATTGGGTCATTCATCATTAAGATTCCCAACATTGTCGTGGTGGCCCACTTGGCTACCATTACTCCTGTTCACACTCATCTTACTCTGTTCAATACAAAATTCTCCTATCTTGTTTACTTCTATGAATTTTTCTATCAATTCCAATACCATATCCTTACCCATGAGGTTCAAGCATTTTCTCCTAATTGACCTAGAAGTTGCAACACAAAACAAAAGCTAAAGTAAGTCGATTCAACTACAACAAAAAGGATCACAATTCAACTTCAATAAGAGAATTTTAAACAACACCACAACCCAGCAGCGACACCATTTTAATTAATATTTCAAGCACACCTAATCCAATTCTAGGTGCTAGCAATCGTTAAGCAGTATAAAACCCAACAAAGAGTTGGGGTTGAACCCACATGGAGCAATATGTGTTCAAATTCAGTTAAGAACTGCAAATGTGGTCTAACTTGTTATAGGAATAGAAATTATCCAAAAAAACATGTAAACAAGTCTAATGGGTGACAACGAATATCAGATGGGAGTTTTGGTTTGGAATTAACAGCTAAAGCAAGAATAAAAATAGGGGAAACAATAATATAAAGAGTAATTCTCGGTATGTGATTGATTATATACAAATTTCACTATATGGGTAATTGAAACTACTAATAAATAGCTAAATATCAGTGGGTACGCTAGACTATGAGTGAAATAGTTTTATCTCGAACAACTATGACGCTTTAGGTGATTTCTTTCGAACATCAACAAGCTTAGCAAATAAGAACAACACAGAACCTTAATAAATTCTATCTCTCGAGCAAGATGGGTAGGATTGGGTTTAGAATTCACTCTTTAAAACTGAACCCACCTCAACACAATACCTACAAACCATTAATTGAAAGCTTTGGTTCTTAAACCTCTCTCTCAAGCAAGTTAAGAACTCAAAATTAGAATTGTATTCGCAACTACAATTAAAAGATTCAAACACAAATAATGATTAAACCTACTTCAATATATCATTTAAATTAGTAATTATCAATACCCATACGCTAATTTAACCTACAAATACATGATCACACCCTAAAAATTCGGGTTTTAGCTAAACATTATAAAAAGATAAAAATAATTACCAACTCGATTAGCCATCAGTTCGGTAATAGTCTCCAAGTCTTTACAATTTTTTTCAAAGGTTAAATTCAAATACCCACTTGAAAGTCTTCAAGTTTGAGCCTAAAAAAGCTTCAAAGTCTATATTGGAACTCCAAAACTCAAAAGAAAACTCTACTCAATGGTCGCCTGATTATAAATTTATAATTCAAAACTCAATTTATAGTTGCCCAAAATTTGGCCTGAAAATCCATTAGGTGAGGTAAGTCGGGCTCGTTGAGTGGTTAGGCAATCTGCCCTTCCCTTTCTTCCATCGCCAATTTGAATTGGTTCTCAGCATTCCCAAGTCCTTTAACTTTGAGCGATCCATTTCTTTATCACTCTTCCGATCGGTGATTCACCAGCTACCCATTTCTATCGCGGACTTGATTTCTTCCCTCAGGGTTGGAAGACTGGAATTTTAAGCGAGCTAAAGAGCCACTCGATGGTTCGCCGAGTTGTTTTGGAGATTACCAAAGTCACCTTTCTCCACTTCTTTATCTTGTTTTACTCCTCTTTGCCTGTTAGTATCCTTACATTGCTCCTTAGCTCACATAACTGAAAATCAACACTTTAATATCAGTTTATAGAAAAAATTAGGCATTTGAGGACACTAAAACTATCAAAACAAAGCCCTAAATAAGTCCAAATCTCAAACTCATCAACTATATCCAATTTATCTCCATATTGAACTCAAATTTCTTTACAAAGTCATGGGCCATATTTTCCCATGCATGCCATTTGCTAAAGTCTATCTTAGTGTATCAAGAAAATGCTATTCCTGATGAACTTTGAATGAATAATCTCATTTGTATGGCTTCATGTCCAATACTAACTAATCTGCTGCAATAGTCGTTTAAGTGAGCGACATGATCTCCTTTTCCATTGAAATATTTAACTTAGGTACCATGTACCATTGTGGAAGTTCAACATTTGAATGTGCACATAAATTCTCATACTGCAAACTTTGACAAATTCTTGAGTGTAACTCTTCATCAAATCTTCTCTCAGATTGTGTTTTCCCCAATTTTCATGGAAAATTGACTGAATATCCTTCTCAGGTATAGAATTGGCTATCCTCGTTTTCATTGATAGGAAATACAATTGTGGGAGGATGGGCATTTGGCATCATGGTGACTTGAAAGGTATTTGGATTGATAGTGTATGCTGATGGCATTTGCGGAGAAATTGTATAGGTAGAAGCTAAGCGAGGATATATGGTTAAACAAATATATTTAGTTGAGACGAATTCTTTAGTAGTGGTAGGAAGAAGGCTAAAGGTAGTTTTCAACTTGACCAAATATTTCTACGAAACACATTCTTCTCACAATCATCATTTTGTGCTTGCACAAATCCCATGTTGTTGTTGAATGATTTCAATTTTTATGCCATTATAATTTCATCCTTAAAGCAGATTCGCTGCCAAAATAGTGTTCAATGCTAGGCAACCTCTAAAGATGAAACAAAACTATAAAAATAAAAATAAATTATTAGTGCATGATAATATATGAAATAAATACAAAAATAATAGATATTATATAAAATAGCCTATGCATGTGATTTTGTAAAATAAGAATTTTAGGCTGGAGGTAATGATTTAAGTCTAAGACGAGTGGATGAGAGTGAGGTATTAGCTAGTAGGTTGTAACACTGAAAATGAAATGAGAGGAAATTGATTTGGAATAGGAAAAATTAGTTTGGAAAAAGGTTGACTGATGTTGAACATCTAATCTTAACTTCAACTTGATCCCTATCCCTTGCAAACTTTGGTGCGTTCTAAAAAATTGTCTTGATTGCATGCCAAAATTATGTCCCAGGTTAATTCTCCTTCTCGGAAGAATACGACAATGTTATAATAAACCAACTGGGCCTTGTATAGGCTGCCTACGTATCCACCAAGGAAATCAGGTCCAACATAATTCCAATTACAAGAAAGAGATATATTGAAATTTCTAAATAAATTTGACTGAGTCCCTATATGGGTTGCCTACATATCCACCAAGGAAATTAGGTCAAGCGTAGTTCACCTTACATAAAAGAGTAATTTAATACCTATAAATAATTGATCACTTAAGCTTGCAAAAACATAATCATTTTCAAAAGATGATACACAAACACTAATTGCCCTACTCTATGCATCTTAAAAGTCATCTTTTGCGAAAGCCCTCATATGCCTAATGGTTGTTCTGAATGAAACCATTCTTGGTATTTTCCTCGGCTATATCATAAGTGTGTCTAGAAGATGCATGAAAGGGTAAATTTCGTGCAATAATCCTTGATCCAACATTTGCTTGATTGTGAGGAGGAACTGGATTGACACCTTATGGATAAATTTCTTGATTTTGGCCTTACGGTTGAAAGTTGATGCAAAACAATCTTTGGATGAATTACATTCCCTTGAATGATCATACCACTATCCAATAGATTTTGGATCTCTTCTTTCAAACGCTGGTACTCGTTGGTAGTGTGCCTTAACATTCCTGAATGGAAAGTACATCGTTTGGCTGGGTTAAAAGGATTCAAATAAATTTCACGAGGCTTTAGTTGCAAAATTCCTAATGATCTTAACTTTTCAAATATAAATGAAATTGTTCACTCAAAGGGGTGAAAGTTTGATTTTTTCTCACTTCAGGCCCAAAGGAGGAATATTGTTGCTTCAGTGACTATTGTCTTTCCTTTGTCCCTAGATTGTGCCTCATACGAACAATAATGCCCCAAAGTTGATTCTTCTACTTTGTTTTGAGATTCATACCCATTCATTCCCTCAGGGGACTCTATAGATTTCTTTTTCAACAAACCACACACTTTAGATGCACTATCAGGAGGCCCATATTGCTTAATAAAATCTTTGGTCATATCAACCCAAGAGAACCATAGACATGTGTCTTGGTTTGTATACCATGTCAAGGCTCCCCTGTAAGCGTCCTAAAACAAGTCTCATATTAAATTCATTGCCCTGCCCTATGCTTGCTAATCAATCAAGATATGCCTTTAGATGGTTTAGGGGAAGACCTGTCCCATCATACCTTAGAATGTCAACAAGATTATGAGGTGTCTCGTTATCATTTTCCATCTCAAGAAAATTTGTCCCAAGATTTGAAGCAAGATCATTTGTGAAGAAAATTTGGTTAGTCTCAGTGTTAAAATATCTTCCACCATTTTCTCCATCTTTGCTTATTTCACTCGAATTCTCAAATGCCTCGTAGTGTGAAAGTGGAGACCTGTTTGAAAAGTACTGAGCATTACAATCAAAGTTGGGATATAAAGTTACACGCATAGGTTAATGATGTGCCACAAAATCTTGGCACATTTGATGCTTGAAATATAAGGATTAAGACTAGAATCAAGTGTGTTTATGTGGATATAATGTGTTTGGTAATGTATGTACAAGTGAAACATGTGAAAGTGAAAGAAGAAAGAAAATAAGAAGAATTCAGTGAAGGTGAATTGAAGAAAGTAAAGACCTCGGACGACCACACGGGATGTGGTCTTCACTAAGGATCGTGGAGATGCTCCTAGAATTGAACCAAAGCATATGGTTGGAAAAGCTGAAAGATGATTGAACCAAGTGAAGAACACAGACGTCTTCACGGTCCATGGTCCTCACAACAGTCTGTGGTGAGAGTCGTGGCTATAATCCAGTACTTAGGGTTAGAAGAGTTGAAAGATGATTGAACCAAGTGAAGACAAGGTACAACTTCATGGTCTGTGGTCCTCATAACGGTCCATGGTGAGAGTAGTAGTGATTATCTAGTGTAGGGGCATTGTAAAGTTGAAGAGGGAATTTGTCAAGTGAAGATCACGGACAATCACATGGACCGTGGTCATTGTCATGAGTTGTGGTAGTGCCCGTTGTGATGATACAGTGCATATGACTGGAAGAGCCTGTTTTGGATGAGTCCATTTCAGGACCACAAAGGGCTTCACTGACCTTGAATCCCTTGACGGGTCGTATAAGTGTCAGTGAATTGCCCAACAGTTCAGTCCTACTTCGAGTAGGACTATTTCTTAAACACTTTATTTGAAATAATTAGGTCATTTTTTAGATTTTATCTTATCTAACCTTGAACCACGAACAATATTCCATTATTCTCAGTTTTTGGATTTTTGATTTTAACATTGAATTAAGTTTGAAGTTAGGATTTCCGGTTCTTGAATTATCGAAGTGGCTTGTTGACCTGCTTATTATCGTAAGTACTTTCAAAACATGTTTTCATTTTATATTTCTGAATGTTTATGTGAAATCATGAGTGGCTAAATACAACAATTGGATTGTGGGATCTATGAATTAAAATCAAAGTGTGTTTCCGTAAAATGATTGATAGGTGATTTGTGTTTGCAACTTATCATTTAGCTTTTATTATTCATTGTTATTCTGATATGTGTATGCATTGGAGTGAGCCTATATCTATTATTTGTTCGAGAGAAAAATAATAGTTAGGAAAAAGCTAAATTAACTGGAAGAAAGGGAGTTAAAGTTTGAGTTCGAGAGAGCAGAACTTTAACACCATTGTGAACGAGGGTAAAAATTAGTAACACTTTGGGACCGAAAGGACTTAAGTGAACATTATCTGATTAGATTGAGAAGTATCAGATATATCTAACTAGTTCACATTTTGTAGAGATATTGCCCGAAACGCAACTACGGAAGAACATTAGGTTTAATGTTATGGGGAACACAATCATGGTTCCTTTTAATCATCGAAACAACTTTGAGAACTGAAAACTCTGTTAATTGTTAATCTGGATTTTGACTACAAATCTTAGTTACTAGAACATCATAACTAAACCCATTTTACTTTCCGTAATTGTTTCTTTAGGAAATAATAACGACTTTTGAGTAAAACGCGACAGTGAAATCATCTCTATAAATAAATTCTTTGTGGGATTGACCTTAACTCATGTTGAGTTCTATAAATTGACTTCGACCGTTTATATCTCTTAATTGAGGTGTAAGTTTGGACGTATCAAATTTTGGTGCCGCTATCAGCGAATTTCAATTCAGAAGTGTTTTACTAGCTTTTATTCCAAGTGTAGTTAGATTTCCTAATTTTACGTCTTGTTCTTTGTCTGTGTCTCTTTCAGGTGAGTTTGACTATTTATGCCAAATACCAGAAATACGGGAGCCCCATTAGTCCCATACGACCCAGAACATCGGAAAACAATCCTCAAAATGGTGAATGCATAAGAACTTGACGCACAGAGGCAAAGATTTGAATTGGAAGCTGAAACCGTTGTAATAGGTATTAGGCCAAATTCTGCGAACAACCCGCCTAGGATGGTGGATGTAAACATAGAAGTGGATGGAATGATTCCTCCTAAGCACCCACCAATAGCTCTAAGGGTTAGAGCACAACATCTAGCTCACATGATGTATGAAGAGGATAACATAGACTTGAATGGAGCTAGATCCAATGGAGCGATAGTGTTACCTGCACTAACTTCAGGTGTTAAATTCACAATCACCAGCACTATGATTCAACTGCTGAATCTAAAAGGTATGTTCAGGGTTGCAGCTGCTGATGATGCTAATCCACATCTGATGAATTTTGTGGTAATATTCAAATCGCAAGAAATCCATGGAGTTAGTCCGATAACAATGAGACTGAGACTATTCCCATTGTCTCTTACTGGAGTGGCAACTAATTAGTTGAATAAGAAGCCTGCTGACTCAACAAGGACTTGTACTAAACTGAAGGAATCTTTCGTAGAATGATTCTTTTCGGAATAAAAAGAGTTGCAGATGAAAGATGAGATAAGTACCCATAAGCAGCTACCAGGAGAAGCGATGCATGACACCTAGTGTAGATTCATCCAAAATCAGAAGAAGAGTCCAAACCATGGTCTCACTGAACTGAGAGACACCTAAAATAGGAATTTTATAGATCTTTAAATTATGTTACTAAACATGTTGTTGGTGCAGTGTGTGGAGGATCATGTATGAGGAAGCCATTTTCAGAGAGCATGCAATTGATGGACGAGGTGTCAAAGAATAACAGGGCATGGTACCCCAGGGATGCAAAAGTAGGAGATCTTGGTTACATATTTGAACTTTCAGTTGAGCGAAGGAAAAGAGAAGAAGAAAGGGATCAAGACATAGCTAACATGAGGACCCAAATAGATCTACTTACAAAGTATATTGTCTCAAAGTCTGAAAAGGTAAATGCTATGGGATAGCCAAACGGGTATGAAGAAAAGGATATTTGTAACACCCCAAAAACTAGTAAGTTGAACTACTGAGTTCTAGAGCCTTTCAGAAGAAGTTTTGAGTGTGATATGTGGATTAAAAGTTGTACGAAAAAATCTCGGACTTAGAATAGGGGTTTAAGGGTTAGGGCGTCAAGGTATGACCACCCAAGGACCACCCAAGTAGTCCTTGAGGAGGACCCTTGGAACAACCCTAAAGTTGTAAAAAAAATAGCATGGTCCGCGGATGGGCACCTACAAATCGTGGTTGACCCAGGCCCCATAGGTGGGGGTCGTGGGTCGAGGCTTGGCCTCCCCTGATCTCCCAAGGTCTAATAAGGAACCAAGAGTCAATAGAACGGCCCGTCAACCCACCCACAATTCGTGGGTGGGGGATCCATAGGTCCATTCAGTTTTTAAGTGATATAACCCAACCAAGCGTTGGGATCGTTCCCACAAGGAATGGTTTCACGAATTTATAGAAAAGTAAAATCAAGTTATAATCAATCATAGCTATAAATATTATTGAATAAAAACATACTAAATCTAAGGGATGACGCAAGCACAAATTATCAATGGGGGTTTGTAATAGCTAATTACCAATAGATTTTGGATCTCTTCTTTCATACCCATTTTTCTTTTGGATTCCTCCTTCATAGCCACCCTTAACTTATGGATTTTCTGTTGGTCAGGGCCATGATTGACGTTACTTTTTGCATTAGCCACCCTCAACTTAGGCTTTTGGCCTAAGTTGAGGTGCACATGTCCAAGGAGGGACCGGGGCCAACATAGTTGATTATAGGACGGTGAGTTCGGGGCTTAGAAAGAAATGGTTTAATTTTAGGCTCAAAGTATTTGGATCAAAGGGAGCATTTATTTCATTTGGTTGGATCCTTCTTTTAGGCAATTTATGGACTTATCAGAACAATGGCGTATGATCACTTCCTAACCTCTAGATTGAATTTTCTTGGCAGGACTAACCGGGCAAGTTCTAGTTTTACACAAAAACTGTTTGAACACTTAACTATTCTCACATATTCTTGGCACATAGTTTCATCATCAGATTATCATATTACCCAGTTCAAGTTTCAGCTTAAGTCATGCCTTTAAGTTGATTCATTATCATGTCATATTCAGAGCCAACACATTCAACTAATCGTAGCACACATCACAAAATTTGACGGGTATCATTTTTCAAGCCATCGTGCTTCTTTATTTTTCATGCTTGTACACATATGATCCTAACACATGCCATTTCAACAGAAATTAAACAGTCTCTTGGGGAAAAAGAAAGTAGCCAAGAAAACCATAAGAGAGGATTTATGAGTTGAGTTACTCAGACTTCACCCTATCACTCACAATCCATTTACCCCACCCCCAACAAAAATCGATGTAATTGTCCCCAATCCATACAAAAGCAGTAAAAGAAAATGGATTGGGTGAAGCAAATTTGTGGCGCATAGAGCCGGTGAATCACCAACAAGTGGGTGGGTACGGGTTCCCGAAGCTCGCTGCAACAATAGTTGGGTCACCCTAAGTAGTGCTCACATCATCCATTATAGCACCCTCAGTAGAGCTCTCAATCACTCTCACCGCACCATTAGTGGTGCTCACAATGTCCCTCACAGCAGGCAGGACCTCTATAGCTGGGGAAGAGCTCGATGCCCCTGCAATACTCTCACACACCCTCCGCTAGCGCAACTCTTCATCTAAAATTGAAGCCTTCCTAGCTGCCTTCTCCTACCTTCGCCATCTCTTTTGGTCTTTTTCCTCCTTAGTGCGACTAGAACGGTGCCTCTTACCTTTAGTATGTGTACGCTCAAGCTCCTCCTTGGCGGTCCCACTGAATAAAGCATCCAGTACCGTGTCATTAGCCAACGTAGTAGGTGCAGCCTAAGGCTTAACTGTAGGGGTAGTAATAATGGCATAAACATCGACCCGGAGACTGGCTAACTCGGACTGAAAAGAGAATAGATGTATTGTCTTAGTTGGTCGCTCAAGGATTCTCACTTCAAATGCATCAAGATGCTTATTAACGGCCTGGACCTTTCGGTCTATCATTCCCTCCATCATTCTCTCGATTTTGGCCTCGGACTGTACTATCGACTTTTGCATCCAAGGCTAGATGTGATGCAGCAGTGTGGCCATCTGAACCTCTAATATCTGTACTCTGGTCAACAGGACAACAAAAGTCCCAAACTGTAGTATGGATCGGGATGAGCTAGGAGCCATACTAGCTGCCTGAGAAGAAGAGGCCGGGATAGTATCGGTGTGATCTGGTATACCGAGTTCACCGCAATGTGCCTGCCCCACCGTGTCTGCAAGATCAGCACCCAAGGGAGGTACATCAATCTAGGCTCTCTACGAGGTGCCGCCATGTTTGCCTCATCACGAATGAGGCCTATATCCAAATTCCCTGTAGGGTGGATCAACCTATCACAATGTCAGATCGGCACTCCAGAGTCCCTACACAATTGGAAGATCAAACATGGAAAGGGGTAAGTAGTAGAGGTCTTGAATGCCCTATCGTAAATCTTTGCCAGCAGCATGCGGGTAAAGTCAATCTCCACTCCTGCTACCAATGTTGCAACCATGACTGCTCTGTCCCATGTGAGTTGGTTGTTAGCTTTTGTAGGCAACATCTTGTTACGCACCAACAACAGAAGAACTTGGCCACAAAATTTAATGTGGCCTTTCAGATACCCAACCATGGACTGGCGACCCATTCCACATGCTCACCATCTACAACAATGTACTTAGCCAACCCTACTATAACAACCTCTCGATATTCATCATTCCTCCAGAAAGTGCCACTCCTCACGATGTCCTATCTATAATCAAACTCCGCTGTGTTTAGTGAGCAAGAGTGACATGTGGTAGGACCATAAAGAAAGCAGCTGATGGTGGCAGGTGATATGTCCACCGGACAACCTCTGACCATAATGGAAGTGAGAGGATCTTGGGCTAGGGGCTTTGACCGCTTGGGAATCGAACCACGGAGAGTGGCAGCATTAGAGGCGTAGCATTCTAGCACAATCTCATCGCTATACGTCCCTGGGTCTCGAGCCATCCATTCACACTTGTGAAGGTTAAAAAGCTGGTGGATGTCTGGGACAGTGTGCAAGCTCCCTATGAGGACTCTGTGCTCCTCTGTAATAAGTCGGGCCATTTTCTGTTTGTCATTTATCATCTTAGCTTCCCGATAAATTTGCCATTGGACCTCTTCACACCATCTATTTAGCTCGCCAACTACTGGAGTACGATCACCATTCCGTGGTACAGGTACGGACTCCAAGCTAGTGGCCTCATAAGACGAGGGAGCTTGATTATTCTCACCGGACCCTGTGGCTAATTTAGCACTGGAACCTGCAGCATGGGGAGATTCGAACCCTGAAGCATGGCTAGACTCAGAGCATGAAGACTGGCAAGACTCAGGGCCAGACGTGGACCCCTCAGCTGCATTGGAAGCAGCCCCAGTGGGTGACCCGATTAGTGTGTGCTCCTCATCAGACTGGTAGACAGATACTATGACGGGAACCACCTTCCAGGGGCTGCCTCTGGTGGCTCGGGGTGCAGTGGGAGAATTCGTTGTGTTGGGAGGAACGTATGTTGGATCCTTTCCCGTGGTCGTGTCCTCATCGATGAACCTGAATCTAGGGGCAACAGATTTTGACTTGCCCTATTTTGAGTAAGTGACTAGCTTCTTGGGTGCCATCATACCTGTGGAAGAGATATTAGTGCCAAAACTAACCATAAACACACTCAAAAAATTTAAAATTATAAATGAACAATAACGAAGTCCCATGAAAATTTTAGACAGAGTCTACAATGGTCATCTATGGAGGATACCTACGGTCCGTAGACTGATTTACGGTCCATGGAACCCTTTCATGGATCAGAGGACCAACACTGTTGGTTACAGATGGTAACCACGGATGAGCAGAACAGTTCGTAGATTGATATACGGACCATAATCCACATCCGTGGTTTAACATTTGGTGAAATTTACAAATGCATCCAACCACGAATCTAGTCCATGATACGTAGATGAATCTACGGTCTGTAGACGGGGTATCGTGGATGTGGACTATGGCAGGTTTCAGCAATTTTTTATTTTCAACTTCACATCTTAGACTATTTTCAACAATATCCAAGTCTAACTATGTATTTCAACATTGAATCATGCTAGTTTGTCATTCTCAAGATTTCAATTAATCATTTTAACCAAGTATTTAAGACAAACTTTGGAACCCTAGGTCGTAACTTACATTTAGACTTATAATCACATACAATAAGGCAACACATTCACTATATATCGTTTCAAGGGTATTGTAAGTTTCAATTTTATCAGGCAATTACATCTACCATTTACCCAAGGTCAAGACCCAACTCCCGACTTTCTATATTCAATCTATGAACCGAAATTCAAAGTGAGGGAAAAGTGTATTACCTTACAAGCAATGAGGAGTGGGGTGATTGCGTGACGACACTAGGCTTTGCAAGACCAAAGAATTACTTCTTGGTTACTAACCCGAACACCGAAGCTCGTGGGAATTTTTGTAGAGGAAAGGGAATTTAGGGGTTTGAAGAAAAAGGAAGGGAAGATTAATTTGGGGAGTGATAGAGTGATTATTTAGTGATTTAAGGAGTTTGGGAGGTTATGAAATGGTTGTGGGATTAAATGGAGGGAAGTGGAATGATTTAAAATTGGAGGTATTTTAAATAGGGGTGTCCAGGTCGGGTTAGGCAGCCTTAGAGTTTGGACCCACGAGACCCCGTCTACGGACCATGGGTCCATTGATGGTTCGTAGATTGGGACCGTCGGTGACATTTTAACTTGAAAAAATTCATAACATACCTGGGATCTACGGACACCATTTACGGTCCATGAATTGAACCACGGACCGTCAATGGGGCCCGTAGACCTCTACATCAGACCTTTTTCTGCAGATTTCTCATTTCGTCCCTCAACATGTAGCAACCATTAGGTTATTCTTTTTACATTTTCTAGACACTTTTTAGACACAGACCCTATGTTAATTCTAGCCAACACTTAAAAAACTAAAACTTAAACACCTATCTAAATTAATACAAAGAATCAACTAAAACACAGAACTGCTAGATGGAAACAAAAACCTATCATTGGCTAGATTGTACACCTTGGGTTGCCTTCTAAGCAGTGCTTGATTTAACATCGAGGCACAACGCAAGTCTCTCGATTACTCCGACTTCATCAAGATGGTAGGCCTCAATCACTTCTTGCACACTCTCAGTATTTCCCAGATAGATCTTGATCCTTTGCCTATTTACCATGAACATTGTTTCTTCCCTATTCTCAAGCTCAACTGCTCCATGGGGGAGAACTTTTGTGAGCAAAAATTGCCCAGTCCATTTGGACTTGAGTTTGCCTGGAAACAAGTGCAACCTAGAGTTGAATAGAAGCACAAGATCACCAACCACAAATTCTCGCTTTTCAATTCTTTGATCATGGTACTGCTTCATCTTCTATTTGTACAAGGTTGAACTTTCATAAGCTTTTAGGCAAAACTCATCAAGCATATTCAAGTCATTCATTCTCTTATTAGATGCGGCGCCCCAATACAAATTTAGTTTCTTCATTGCCCACATTGCGCTATGCTCTAGCTCTACTGGTAAATGACAAGACTTCCCATACACAAGTTAGTAAGGAGACATACCTATGGGAGTCTTGTAGGCAGTGTGATAAGCCCATAGAACACCATCAAGCTTCCTTCACCAATCCGTTTTGTTAGCATTTACAGTCTTCGCCAAAATCTGTTTAATCTCTCTGTTGGACACTTCAACTTGCCCACTAGTCTGCGGGTGGTAAGGAGTGGCTACATTGTGGCGGACACCATATTTCTCAAGTAGTTCCTTGAAGAATTTATTACAAAAGTGGGAACCTCCATCACTGATTATTTCCCTTGGTGTACCATATCTGGAGAAAATATTATTTTTCAAAAATGCGGTGACACTTTTACCTTCATTGTTGGGAAGCGCAATTGCTTCCACCCACTTTGATATATAATCAATCGCAACAAGAAAATATTTCATCCCATGTGAACTCACAAATGGACCCATAAATAAATTCCCCATACATCAAACAACTTTATTACCAATATGTTATTCATAGGAAGCTCTTGTCTTTTTGAAATCCCTCATTTTCTTTGGCAATGATCATACGACTTTGCGAAATCATGAGCATTCTGGTGGACGGTAGGACAGTAGTACCCACATTGCAAAATCTTATGTGCAGTCTGAATACCACTATGATGCCCTCTTACAAGCGATGAATGACATGCTTCAAGTATACTCAACATCTCAATCTCGGGCACATAGCGATGAATAATCCCATTTGTACAACTACGATACAAGTAAGGCTCATCCCAAAATAATTTCTTCACGTCATGCATAAACTTCTTCCTTTGGTGAAAAGACAAATCCAGAGGCACCAAATCGCTTGCCAAATAATTAGCGAAGTCTGCAAACCAAGGAATCAAATCATGAGAAACAACATAAACCTGCTCATCTGGAAAAGTATCATTAATTTCATCCCTATCAGCAAAGTTTAGCATAGCTTTTTCCTCTAATCTGGACAAGTTATCAACAACTTGATTTTCGGTCCCCTTTCTATCTTTTACCACAAAATCAAACTCTTGCAGCAACAATACCCATCTAATCAACCTCGGTTTTGCATCCTTCTTCGCCATCAGATACCTCAATATGGAATGGTCAGTGTGCACTATGTCCTTAGTATCAAGTAAATAGGATAAAAAAATTTCGAATGTGAAAACCACCGCAAGAAGCTCTTGTTTAGTCACAGTATAATTCGTTTAGGCCACATCTAGAGCTTTGCTAGCATAATAAATAGGATGGACTATTTTCGCTCTCCTCTGTCCCAATACCATACCAAGCGCCACTCCACTTGCATCACACATTACCTCAAACGGTTGTCCCTAATCTGGTGAGATAATGATAAGTGCAGTAATCAACTTCTCCTTCAACTCTTCAAATTCTCTGAGACAAATATCATCAAAATCAAACTTAGCCTCTTTTTTGAGTAGTTTGCACAAAAGATGTGTAATTTTAGAGAAGTCATTGATAAACCTCCTATAGAAACCCACATGCCCTAGAAAACTTCTAACACCTTTTACAGATATAGTTGGTGGAAGCTTTTCTATTACCTTAACTTTTGCTAAATCAACCTCGATACCTTTCTCACAAATCCGATGGCCTAACACGATTCCTTCTTTCACCATAAAGTGGCACTTCTCCTAATTTAGCACTAGATTGTAATCTTCACACCTTTTCAGCAACTCGGCCAAATGATCTAGGCAATGGTAAAAAGAGTCACCTACCACAGAGAAATCATCCATGAACACTTCAATAGTGTCCTCCACCATATCAGAGAATATTGACATCATACACCGCTAGAATGTCGCTGGAGCATTACACAAACCAAATGGCATCCTTTTGAAGGCAAAAGTTCTATAAGGGCAAGTGAATGTGGTCTTCTCTTGGTCTTCTGGAGCTATAGAAATCTGATTGTAGCCCGAATAACCATCAAGAAAACAATACCAACCCTTACCAGCAAGTTTATCCAACATCTGATCCATGAATGGCATGGGGAAATGGTCCTTTTCTGTCTAAGCATTTAACTTCTTATAGTCCATGTAGACTCTCTATCCAATCACGGGCCGTATCAGAACAAGCTCGGTTCTTTCATTAGGAACCACAGTGATCCCACCTTTTTTGGGCACACATTGAACAGGACACACCCAACTACTATCTGCAATGGGATAAATAACTATGGCATCCAACCACTTGATGATATCCTTTTTAACTACCTCTTGCATAGGTGGATTTAGTCTTCTTTGGTGCTTGATACTAGGCTTGTGATCTGGCATGAGTTGGATTTAGGAAAAACAAATACTGGGAGGGATCCAAATAATATCCGCAATAGTCCACCCAATATCTCGCTTAAACCTATTTAACACAATCCTTAAGCACTCTATTTGTCTTGCATTTAAATCTGCCGCTATGATGACCGGCAAAGTATTTTCTCTACCCAAAAATACATACATCAAATGCGATGGTAGAGCTTTAAGCTCCATATTCGGTGCCTCCATAATAGATGGTCTCACGGGTGGGGACTCACGATTCTTCATGTCTACCTCATATGTCTTTGATTTTGACGAATATTCACATCTATCTACTGCATCTACTAACTCATCATACTCTTCAATACCATCACTCTCGAAGTTCATCATAACTGTTGTTAGTGCCTCAACACCTAGTCGCTCTTCAATTTGCACTTATGTTCCACTCTCAACCCTGTAAGTTATAGGAGATAATATTTGGAGCTCATCACTCTGCTTCATGGATCTACAAATATTGAATGTTGCTTCTTCATTGTTCAGTCTGGACCTTATCTGCCCCTTCTCCATATCAACCAATGCACGCCCTGTGGCAAGGAATGGTCTCCCAAGGATGATGGGAACCTCAAAATCAACCTCACAGTCAAGAATCACAAAATTGCCAGAAAAATGAAAAACTCCACTTTCACTGGCACATCATGGAGTACACCAATGGGCCTCTTCATAGTTCGATCAGTGATCATTAACCGCATGGTAGTGGGATTTGGGTCCCCTAGACCCAACTTCTTGTAAATAGACAATGGCATGAGGTTGATGCTAGCACTAAGGTCACACAATGCCTTAGCAAATTGTAATGGCCCGATAGTACATGGAATCGTGAAGGCACCAGGATCCTCCTTGTTTTGCACAAGAGACCTTGTAGCAATAGCGCTACAATGCTACAATCTATCATCATCTTCAAAACTTATAGACCTCTTCTTTGTCACCATATCTTTCATAAACTTTGCATACCCAAGCATTTGCTCCATAGCTTGTATCAATGGAATGTCGATGGAAAGTTGCTTCAACATAGTATTAAACATGCAATATTTTACCATCTTTAGTCTTCTTCACTAACCTCTCTGGAAAAGGTAGTGGATCTAGGTATGGGGCCACTTTCTAAGATATCTCCGCTTCTTTCTCTTTCGCATTCTCAGACTCTTCTCTAACCTCTACCACATCGTTTTATTTTCTAATATCAACTTCCACCACAGAAGGCCTAGGTGGATCTATTGTTTGCTTACCCCCTCGAGTAGTAACTGCCATACAATGACCATCATTCTTTGGATTTTGGATGGTGTTGCTTGGAAGAGTACCAGGTTGACATGGGTTCACTGTAATAGACAACTGGGTCATCTCCTACTCTAGGTGCTTTATTGACACTGTATGGGCATCAACCTTTTGACCAATACTAGACAAGTCGTTCCTCATCTCGTTCACATTCTACTCAATTGCATCAAACTTTCTCATCATCTTTTGCATCATATCTTCAATACGCACCATATTGCCTCCATCTTTCCTAGTACCAGATTCCTAATTTTGAGGGGGAGCATATGGTCCAACCCAATCACTTGTGTTGCCATAGTTGTTCCTGTTATAGTTGTCGTCACAATTGAAGTTCCCATCCCGGACATATTGATCCTCTCAGTTGTAATTGCCATAGTTCCGAACTTGGTTTCCTTGACCTTGGCGCCAATTTTTGGTGTTGCATCCTTGGTCATTTGGTCGGAAACCCCCCGTTTGATCATTCATCGCATAAGCATCCTCTCCATAGTAATGCTCTTCATCTGGTGGTGGCATTCTAGTCAAGTAATTCACAACATTTACCTTCTCTGCACCTCCACTCACATGCTTTAATACCAACCTCAACTCGGTCCTCATCTGAGCCATCTTCGAACGAATCTCATCTGCAGACTGGGTGTTTTTATTTTGAATGGAAAATGTGTTTCTCCCAGTATCTGACCTCTTAGTGCTCCATGCTTTATTGTTGCGAGAGATCTTCTCTAGTTTTTCAGAAATTTATGCATATGTGCAGTCTCCATATGAACCTCCTGCAATAGTATCTAGCACTCCTTTATTGTTGTCATCCTGACCTCGATAGAAATATTCCTTCAGCGACTCATCATCAATACGGTGATTTGGGACACCTCTTACGAATGCAGTGAATCTGTCCTAAAAGCTTCTCACAGACTCTCCAGGTAATGCTACAAAATTATTGACCTTATCTTTGTGATTTAGATTCTTGGACACTGGATATTACCTTGCTCCGAACACATCCGTCAGTTGGTCCCATGTATAGATTGAGTTATAAGGAAGCTCAGTGAACCCTACTGCAGCATTGCCTGGTCTACCTACACAACTTTTGCAAACCACCCTTAGCTTGGCTAAGTTAGCATGTGGGTCCCCCGATGGGAATCTTGAGAATAAGCCCCATGTTGTAAGCACCTGCATCAAGCTACTAGTCACCACAAATGTATGCCCTGGAGGTATAGGGGGTAGGAAAATAGGTCCATTTGAGTCTGCTATATTGACGTTGCCCTATAGTTGTCATGTTGTCGTGGACCTGGCGGATCTTGCACCCTCAATGCATCTCCCAATTAATTGTCAGCTGGAATCTGATTGTCCCTACTATCTACCCTCGGCTGTTGTAACTCAACTACATCACCTAGATTTGCTCTGATCAGATTAACTAGAACTCCTGCATTGTTCATTCTTCGCAAAGCGCGGTTCAACTCTAGATCGTAAGGAGTAAGAGGTTCACCCTGGTTCCATGTACTTGGCATACACTAGAGTCAAAACCTGAGAGAGACAAAAACAAAGAAAACAAGTAAAATTAGAAAATATTTGAATAACGTTCAATAATATAGTTAAAATAAATCTAAAAGCCAAATTCCCCGGTAGCGGTGCCAAAATTTAATATGCTTAAATTACACCTCCCTAAAGAAGAATAAGCGATGGTTATCAAGTAAAGAACCCAGCTTGTAGGTTGGGGTCGATCCCATGAGGAAAATGATTTAGATCTTACTTTAACCAACAATTATATTCAGTTAGTAAAATTCTTCCAGAAACAAGTAATTAAATGGGGGCTAATTTGTGAAACAAATTGTTAAAATTCAATATGTGATCAATACACAAAGTCAATTTTTGTTGTTATCAAGATGAGAGAATTAACTATAGTATATGTGTTCCCCACAAGCTCATAACGTAGTAATCCTAGTAATAACAATCATTTCCTAATATATCACATGCAAAGTGGTAAGTTATATATCTCTAAATCCTTGGTCCGGTATCTACAGAATTTCACCCCGCACCTTGGTTTGGCTACATGTGTACAATTTACTAACCCTTGCCTATACCTAATATTAGCCATCATAATTGATGTTTGGCTATGTCATTACTTCACAGCAATCGACACTAGACTATTAGATAGTATCACACTAAATCGATGTTGATAATTCTTTTCTTGTTAATTACCTCCTTGGTCCGGCAAGTAGTAACAAGGAGAGTTCTAACGTTGTCCACCGTTAAAAAGACATCTAAACGAAAGAATTATCAATGCATGGAAAATACTAGTCAAGAATTTCTTATTTACTGTTCATACTTTGTTAATCGCTCATGGTTCTCACAACCCTAGTTGTGGATTTAGTTACCCATATTAGCAAGAACACACCTCATACTTTTAGATGAAGAAATCATGAACTTACATAGGGAGAATAATAAACCCAGAAATTCAACTTGAATTGCAAAACCTAAATCTTCAAAAGGGACTTAGGAAATCAATAATTGCTAGGTTTGCAAATTAATCTCCCAAGTCATAAAGTAAAACTAGAATAACAATGTCTAACCCCTAAAAATGAGATTCAGATACCCTAGTTATCGAAAACAAGTCCTAAGTTCAAAAGGAAACAAATTAAGAAAAGTTTGTTCAGGCACGCGTCTTCATTCCATGCGACTGACTAACGAATCATTAACGAATCTACGGTCCGTGAGTCCCTTCTGTCAGCCACGACTTAGAAAATATTTCAACTTCCACCAATCAGCTTCTCTGAAGCAAACGACGGAACTGTAGTACGGACTGTAGATCGATCTACATTCCGTCAATCCCCTTCGTAGCTCTACACTTAGAATATTAAAAAATAAGGTACTGGAACCCTTGCAGTATCAATCTATGGATCAACAATACGATCCGTAGATTTTATCTATGGACCGTCAATGGCCACCGTGGTTCCACCCTTGGTCAGATTTCCTACATTTGCCTTCCATGCCTTGCCTACTGATCTATGACCATCACCTACGGACCGTCAATGGACCTAAAGTCCATAGATCCCTTCCATGAATGCACTTTTTCTACATTTCTTTCAGCTATCTCTTTACTTCTGCGCCTAAACAACCCTACTGCAAAATATGATAAAATCACTTAAAAACCAATACAAAAAGGCCCTAGACACACACAACTTGTAAGTGAAATGTATTAGAAATACTGTAAACTCACGGTTTATAAACTAGTTCAAGAATGTAGCAGGGTTCCATCAGTTCCAGCCTCGAAATCAAGAGATTTCTCCATCGAATTCATCAACAGGTATGCGGGATTTCACTAGTGGATTCCTTTCACCCATTAGGTCCCTAGATTTTAGTCAAACTCTTTATTCCCTTATATTATCTAGACTTAGGGTTTCTTGAATATTAGAATTGTTGGGTTTTAGCTGTTAGAATGATCCAAATCGTATTATCATGAATTCAGTATAGTTATTTCCCACGTTGATGCATAAACTCAGAACCCTACCTATGTAGTTCTTTTAGTTCATGCATTACACATGCTAGGCCGGTTAATTCAGTTATATATAAACATGCCTTGGTTTTGAATGCATTATTATTAGTATATTAATGTTGCATTCTAAGTTTGCATGTCAATATTTTGAGCTATCCAGTATTACAACATTTCAGTCATAAAGTGTTAATTATTTAGTCATCTGGGAAGCTTACTACGGAGTGGAGTAGGGTCAGTCACCCTCATGTCCCAGAACTATGTGCCTCGTAGGATGTAAGTCCTATCCGTGAGCATCATTTTAGTGATCACTCCAGCATGCCTCTATACCTCTGGCAGGGTATATTGGGTCCTCTCGATGGGGCATATACATCGGACTCCATATTTACCTCGTGTGGTTTTATGTAGGTTATTAGTATCTCCCTTACAGTTCAGTCATGTTTTACTGCATTGACCATGTTATTAGTATAGTTCAGTATTCACACTCAACATGTTATAAACTTAGTCATTGCATTCAGTTTAGCCATGTTTAGTATTTCCAGTTTCCTTATCATGTTCAGATTATAATAGTGCTTTATTTCTTTATTTAGTTATGTTTTTATTCAGATTTACTCTATCCTACATGCTGAGTACATTTCAACTACTGACTCATACTCTGCACTACATCTTATCATGATGTAGGTTTAGGTCTCTATGTTCAGTTAAGCAACATCATTGGTGAGTCCTCATTTTTTAAGGACTAGTGACATGATTATCTTTTTTGCTTTTAGCTTTAGTTTCATTTTTTGACAGATTTAGCTAGGGCATGTCCCAACACTTTAAGTCAGTTTAGAGAATTATTTCATACATAACTAGTTTCAGCTTTTGTGTTAGAGTTTGACTTTTCATTTGTATTCAAACTCTCACTTTTCATATATCCAAATTTAGTATATGGGTATTCCCTATAATTTCAGATTCTTATATGATTTAGCTTTCGCAGAATGTTTATTTGATTCAGATTACTTTAGTATGCTTATGATATGAAAGCAGGGTTAGATCGGGGTCACTAGTGATCCTAGGTCCCGTGTCCTCATCCAGAGGGTAACATCGGGGAGTGATAAACTCATATTACTTTAGTATGTTTATGATATACCAGCAGGGTTAGCTTGGGCTCACTCGTGATCTTAGGTCCTGTGTCCTCGTCAAGGTGGTAGTCTCGGGGCATGACAAACTTGGTATCAAAGTACTTGGTTTAAGAGTCCTAGGATGTTTGAAAAGCCACACTAAGTAGAGTCTTTTTCATGGGTGTGAAGTGTACCACATCTAATGATAAACACGCTATGAAGTGATTTAGGAAAAACTTCAATTTCTTTGTTACTATTATCGTGCGTAAGGTATGATCTAATTCCTCACTATGACTCATTATTTTGCATTTTGATCATGCCTCCTCGTAGAGCTTATGGAAGGGCTGCTTATGCATACAATGCTAACGCAGCTTCTCCAGTCCCAGATAAGGAAGTTTCGAATGCTGAATTTCAGAATGCTATGTAGTTTTTGGCTAAGAGTATGACCAACCAGAACAATCAGCATGTTCCAGTTCTAGCAAATGCTTGTGTTGGGTCAGCAGCAACTAAAGTTTGGTATTTTGTAACGATGAATCCTCCAGAGTTCTTAGGATCGCAAATTAGTGAGGATCCCCAAAGATTCATTGATGCGGTCAAGAAGATCTTTGGAGTGAAACATGTAACTGGAATGATCGGGTTGACTTGGCATCTTACCAGCTTAAGGATGTAGCTCACATCTAGTATACTCAGTGGGAAGAGAATAGGGGTACAAATGCAACTCCTATTGCTTGGGAATGCTTTAGCGAGACTTTTATGGACATGTTCTTCCCAAGAGAGTTGAGGGAGGCGAAAGATCAGGAGTTTCTGAATTTGAGGCTGGGTTCTATGACGGTCCAAGAGTATGGACTCAAGTTCACCAAACTATCCATGTATGCTCCTTACATAGTTGCTGATTCCAAGGCTCAAATGAACAACTTCATGTATGGGGTATCCGATCTTGTGAAAATAGAGTGTAGGAATGCCATGTTACTTGAATATATGATCATTTCTAGGCTCATGACTCATTCGTAGCAGGTTGAGGGTGACAAGCTTAGGGAATAGGCTAAGGAGAATAAAAAGTCTATAACAGGAAACTATGATTATTCTCAACTGTAATTGGGTGGTGGAAATCCCTCGCAATTTCAGCTGAAGTCTTCAACTCCATTACCTTCATCAGCTAGTGTTCCATCCTCCTAATTTCAAAATGATCAGAAAGGCAGTGTATTAGTCTCTAAGTGTCAGGGGAGTGTTTCAGGCACCAGAACTTACCCAACTTTTCTAAAGTGTGGTAAGAACCATCCGGGTGAGTGCTTTGCAGGAAAGGAAGGATGTTTTAGGTATAGTCAGTCTGGTTATAGATTGAAAGATTTTCCTTCCAAATATTGTCAAAGGGGCAATAATAATAGAGCTAAGTCGACATATCCAACAACACCAGCAGGTCGCCCGGCTCAGCAGGGTAACTCATCTGGTACAGGTGGCAGTCAGTGCCAAAATAGGTTGTATATTGTTCAGGCTCGCCAAGATCATGAAGACTATCCAAATATAGTTATTGGTACGTTATGAGTCTTTGACTTAGTTGTTTATGCTTTGCTTGATCCAGGGGCTACTCTTTCCTTTTTAACTCCTTATATAGAATTCATATTCAGTGTTAGTCCAGAAACTCTCTCAGAACCCTTCTTAGTCTCTACTTTAGTTGGTGACCCAGTTATAGCTAGACGGGAATATAGAAATTGCCCTGTCACAGTCTCCTAGAAAGCCACCTCAGCAGATCTTGTATAGTTAGAAATGGTAGATTTTATAATCATTCTAGGCATGGATTGGTTGCATTCCTGTTATGCCTTAGCAAATTGTAGAATGAGGATTGTTCATTTCTACTTTCCAGAAGAACAAATAATAGAGTGGAAGGGTAGTAGCTTAGCGCCTATAGGCCGATTCATTTCTTACCTGAAGGCCAGAAAGATGATCTCTAAGTTATCTCTATCGTCTAGTTCGGGTTAACGATTCAAACTCTGAAACTCCAACTCTTGAGTCAGTTCTCGTAGTCAATGAGTTCCCAGAGGTGTTTCGAGAAGATCTTCCCAGAGTTTCTCCCTAAAGGGAAATCGACCTTGGAATTGATCTCCTTACAGATACCTAGCCTATTTCTATTCCTCCTTGTAGAATGACTCCAGCTGAGCTTAAGAAATTGTAAGAGTTGTTGAAAGACCTTCTAGATAAGGGCTTCATCCTACCCAGTATTTCCCCATTGGGTGCACCAGTATTGCTCGTGAAGAAGAAAGATGGTTCTCTCAGAATGTGCATTGACTATAGGCAATTGAACAAGGTCACAATAAAGAATAAGAATCATATCCCCATTATTGATGACTTATTTGACCAACTTCAGGGTGCTAGCCATTTCTCAAAGATAGACCTAAGATTCAGTTATTATCAGCTCAGAATCAGAGATAGTGATATTCTAAAAATAGCTTTCAGAACTCGGTATGGTCATTATCAATTTTTAGTTATGTTCTTTCGACTAAATAATGCTCCTGCAACTTTCATGGCTTTGATGAATAAAGTGTTCAAGCAATATTTAGACTTGTTCGTTATCGTCGTTATTGATGATATCCTCATTTACTCTAGGAATAAGGAAGAATATGTGAATCATTTGAGGGTTGTGCTATAAATCCTCAAAGATCGCCAGTTATTCGCTAAGTTCAGTAAGTGTTAGTTTTCATTATTGTATGTTGCTTTCCTTCGGCATATAGTGTCTAGCGAAGGGATCCGAGTGGATTCTCTGAAAATAGAAGCAGTGAAACAATGGCCAATACCTACCTCCACTTCAGACATCAGAAATTTCTTGGGTCTAGCACAGAATGTTGGTTGAGGGATTTTCATCCATAGCCTCTCCAATGACCAAGTTAACGCAGAAGAAGGTCAAGTTTTAGTGGTTAGATTATTGTGAGAAGACCTTCGTAGAATTGAAAACTAGGTTGACTACAACTCCTATTTTGACTCTATAAGATGGTTTGGACAATTATGTGATCTATTGCGATACATCTAAAGTCGGCCTAGGTTGTGTATTGATGCAGCGAGGTAAGATTATAGCTTATGCTTCTAGACAACTTAAGGTGCATGAGAAGAACTATCAAAATCAGGATCTCGAGCTTAAAGCAGTGGTGTTTGCACTTATGATTTGGAGACATTACATGTATGGTGTGCACGTAGATATGTTCAGAGACCATAAGAGCCTTCAGTATCTGTTCACCCAGAAAGAGTTGAATCTTCTCTAGAGAAGATGGCTTGAATTCCTCAAGGATTACTATATGAGTATGCATTTCCATCCTGGTAAGGCACATGTAGTAGCAGATGCCCTTAGAAGACTATCTATGGGTATTTTAGCACAAGTTGAGGAAGAGAGAAATGAACTACCAAGAGATGTTCACAGGCTTGTTCACTTATCAGTTCGCCTTATGAGCATATCAGATGGTGGTGTTCCAGTTCAAAATGGCTTAGAATCTTCATTGGTAGTAGAGGTTAAAGAAAAACAAGAAAGTGATATGATATCGCTCCAACTTAAAGGTGTAATCCATCAGTAGAGAGTTGAGGTTTTCTCCTGAGAGTGAGATGTTATGCTTCGCTATCAGGGTCAATTATGTGTTCCTATGGTGGGTGAGTTGAGATAGCAGATTCTTGCAGAAGCCCATAACTACAGATATTCTATTAATGCAGGCTTCACTAAGATCTACCATAATCTGTGAGAAGTCTTTTGGTGGAATGACATGAAAAGAGATATAGCATATTTTGTGGCTAAGTACCCTAATTATCAGTAAGTAAAGGTAGAACATCAGAAACAAGGAGGTAGGACTCAAGAGATCAACATTCCGACTTTGAAGTGGGAAGTGATCAACATGGACTTCATCACAGGTTTACCTCATACTCACAGACAACATGACTCCATTAGGGTAATTGTTCACAGAGTTACCAAGTCTGCACACTTTTTGACGGTTATGACTACAAATTCAGTGGAGGACTACGCCAAGCTTTACATTAATGAGATAGTCAGGTTGCATGGGGTTCCTTTTTCTATCGTATCAGATAGAGGTCCTTAGTGTACCTCTCATATTTGGAAGTCATTTCAGAAGGTCTTGGTACTCAACTTAATCTTAGCAGATAATTTCATCCGCAGACATATGGGCAGGTAGTGCATACCATTCAGACCTTAGAGGATATATTGAGAGCTTGTGTGATCAATTTCAAAGGTAGTTGGGATGATCACCTTCCTCTTATAGAGTTCACCTACAATAATAGTTACCATTCCAGCATTCAAAATACCCCTTATGAGGCATTGTATAGGCATAGATGTAGATCTCCAGTGGGCTAGTTTGAAGTAGGTGAAGCAGCCTTGATAGGTCCAGATTCAGTTCATGATGTTATGGAGAAAGGGCAACTCATTATAGATAGACTTAAGATAGCCTGGAGTAGCCAGAAGTCCTATGTAAATGTAAGGAGAAGGGAATTAGATTTCCAAGTTGATGATTGGGTTTTCTCAAAAGTGTTGCCCATGAAAGGGGTGATGAGATTTGTCAAGAAAAGGAAGCTCAGTCCTAGATATATAGGCCCTTACAAGATCTTGAAAAAGGTTGGTAAAGTGGCTTATGAGTTAGAGTTGCCAACAGAACTAGCAACAGTGCATCAGGTTTTTAACATTTTGTTGTTGAAGAACTGTGTGGGTGATACAACATCTATTGTACTCTTAGAAAGTGTGGTTGTGAATAATAGTCTCACTTATGAACATGTACCAGTTAAAATCTTTGATCATCAGGTTTGTTGGTATAGAAACAGAGAAGTCATTTCAGTCAAGGTTTTGTGAAGGAGTCAATCCATAGAGGGGGCTACTTGGGAAGTAGAAGCATCCATGAAAGTCAAGTATCCTCAGCTCTATCCTTCCGATTCCACTCCAGATATAGGTAATAGTTCATATTCAGTTTTTTAGTCATTCATGTGCAGTTTCAGTCTTAACATCATGTTCCTTCAGGTTGTACTTGCATTTTCAGCATATTTGCATGTTCTTGGAACATAGTTCAGTAAGAAATCAGTCACCAGTGTTTATTAGTAGGGGTTGCAGCTTTCTCCCTCCATTTTCGCTAGTTAGTCTTCATTCAAGGACGAATGTTCCCAAGGGGGAGATAACGTAATACCTAATATCTGAAAACAGACCTAATCCAGATTTCTAGAAGATGTAGGTGCAACCCATAGATCGTAGGGTTACACACGGCCCATGTTTCTGGTCCGTGGTTTGCTTATGTAACCTCCTAGACTCAGCCTCAGAAATTAGGCTAAGTGTTAACCCATCGCCAGACCCACGGATTGTAGGTCAGGTCATGGACAGTGTTCCATTTTCATGGATCAACACCCCCACTTTCAGCCCCAGTCGCAACTGATGGTAGACTAGCATGGACCGTTAGTCGATCGACGGTCCGTTGATGAACCAACAACATATTAGTCATGGGTCTTTTGGTCTTTTCCTTTTGTGTTGGACAACCAAACTATGTTGTTTTGGTTAGTTTTATATTAGAAACATAACTAGAACTTACCTAAGTCACATCATCTTCAAAAGATAGAAAAATTAGAGCATAAGAGAAGAAAGAGGTAGTTCAAGAATCCAGCAAGGTTCCATCAGATCCAGATGCGAAATAGAATGATTTCTCTATGGAATTCATCATGTGGTATGTGGAATTTCACTAGTGGTTCCTTTCACCCATTAGGTCCCTAGATTTCAGTCAGAATCTTGATTCCCTAAATATTATCTTTATCATGCTTAGATTATAGCATTGCTTTATTGCTTTGTTAAGTTATGTTATTATTCAGCTTTACTCTATCATGCATGCTCAGTACCTTTCATGACCAGACGCATACTTTGCGCTATATCTTCTAGTGATGTAGGTTCAGGTCCTAATAATCAAATCACGCATAGATTGGTTCCCGATATTCAATTCACCAACATCAGTGGTTAGTCCTCATTCTTCGAGGACTAGTGATATGATTATCTTTATTTCTTTTAACTTTAGTTGAAGTTTTTGCTAGATGTAGCTGGGGCATGTCCCAGCACTTCTAGTCAGTTTAGAGGCGTATTTCAGACATAGTTAGTTTCAGCTTTAGTGTTAGAGTTTGACTTTTTAGCTGTATTCAAACTCTCAGTTTTCATATATCCAGATTTAGTATATGGGTATTCCCCATCATTTCAGATTCTAATATGATTTAGCTTCCGCATAATGTTTATTTGATTCGTAGTACTTTAGTATGCTTATGATATGCAAGAAGGGTTAGCTTGGGGTCACTCATGATCCTAGGTCCCGTGTCCGAATATAGGGGTAGCTTCGGGGCATGACAAAATATGTCCATTTTGAGAGAGTAAGAATAGTATTCTTGAAGGAAATTGCGAACACAAGTATTGAAAAGATTAAAAGAAGAAATTCTAAGATAATGACAAATCAAATTTGATAAGATTTAAAGGAAGAAAGTTTTTGCACGAGTTAGAAATAATTATGAGCCTAAATGATACTCTAGAGTCATTAAAGTTCGTTAAGCACAGAAAATAAATTATTACATAAAATAAAAATGTTTGAAAATGACCTAATAATTTGTAAAGATGCAATAGGTAATCAATAGAAAAGATAGATAAAGACAAAAAATTATCTCTTCTGAAAACAAGAAAAAAACAAAGATGATGTTTGTAGTAATAGATAAAAATCAGGTTGCAAATAATTTCATATAAATCAAATAGCAAGTAAGAAAGCAAATATTTGCAAATCACATTACACATGTATATTAAGTGCTGTCTCGTGGCATGCTTGCGATTTAATCTCCTTAGGCCAAAAGTTGGGATCTTCATAGTCATTTGCATCACAAAAGGGATAGTAATACCCTCCCTCCTAAAGTTTATTTAATTTAGAACAAACGGTTCATATTTTGGCACATATATTTTTAAGAGTCACTCGGGGTCGTGAACCCACTTGGACATTAGGAGAAAGTTGACTAATGAACTTAAAACACCAAGGGTATTAAGCCTCTTAGGTTTATATGATGCATTTAACTTAAAAGGTGTTGGTATAGCTCTATCCTGGGTTGATTAAGAATGGGTTTACTAGACATAAGGTTCCTGAGTGGACAACTCGAGTAAGAAAGCTATGCTGTCACACATAAAAAGATACGGACACCCCGCACATACACCTCGCGTGTACATGTTATACTGTGAATTTTCTAGAATCAGAGGAAGTATGAACGGAATGACAATTTATATTAATCAATAACAAATAAACAATTTATGCAACGCAGTAACAAATAAGCAGTTTTTATCACATAAGCATGATAAATAAAGAATTAAACAATTAAAATAAAACAAAAAATTAAAATAAAATAAATACAAAAAACCTAATTATTAACCTAAGTATGTTATGGTTTAGAACCTAAAGTGCACAGCATAGTCGCCATTTTTTATATGCCGTGATGTTACTATCATAAGAAAAATCACTTTTTGAAATGTTATAAGTATAAAACAATTTGAGAAAAATACTTAGAAAAGAGTCGCCACTTAATTTTTGAAAGAAATTAAGAAAACTTATAATTTTCAAAACACTTAAATGGACAAAATCATTTGAAAATGCCAAAAGGGGGTTCAGGGTTCAATTTACACTTCAAGAAGGTGTTAGGCACTTGAAATGTCCTCTAATGCGTGATTGACCTACGACTTGACTAAAAGTATTTGACTATTTACGAGAAAAATTAATTTAGTGAACAAAAAGAATATTTTTATGCTTTTAGGAAAGTGAAACTAATTCAATCATTTGCAAAACTTCTAAAAAAAAGGTAAGATTAGCACTTCAAACAAATAATCTTAAGGTTAACATTTTAATGATGAGATAAAAATTAAAACTTTAAATGATAGATTATGTGAGAATTTATTTGAATCATTTTGGAAATAATAATTTGAATCAATCTGGTCAATTAAAGCATGAAAACTATTTTAAATTAATTGAAGAATAAATAAAAAGTTTTGACCAAAGATTATCAATAAAAATATAAGAGTTGGTAAACAAAATGAAATTTTATTAAAATAAACTAAAATAAAGAATATGCTTCGTCTTTTTGGGGAATTTAATTAAATTAAATCAAGTCATATAAAAGGGTTAAAATTAATACAAATAATTCTAATATTTTTATTGCTAAAGCTGTCCGGGTTGCTTAACGTCTTAGCTATCTACTCATGCATTTAAATTCATAATAAATCGCCCAATTGCTACCAGATTTCCCTAGACTATAATGACTTCGATTTCGTCCAAATCTGGACTAGGTTGGTAAATTTCAAGTTACTACGAAAAAGTTTTCTGGACCAAAAGTTTTCCCCGTTGGCTTTTCTATAACGTCGGAACCCAGTCGTTACACCTAGTTATAAATCACTATTTTTCTTCTTGGTTAGAAAAAACACCAAAGAGAAATCCACCTTTTATATTTTTTATTATTTGTCAATATTTTTTTCTTTGGGATATTAGCATGTATAAATAATAAATAAAAGTTGTGTTTTATTTTTAAAGTGAAAGCATTGAAAAGGAAGAAGAAAACAAAAGAAGGTAAAAGCTTTCAATTAATATGAAAAGAGATAAGTATTAAAAATACCTCTAAACATGACGTGAACTATTACTTTAGTCCCCCAACTACTGACACCCTTAAAAGCCCCCTCTTCTTGATTAAATGAATTTAAAAATGCCCGTCTTATGCCACATGTGCATATATGTAGAATTTTCTACTGAATGTGACGCACACATAAATATATGTAATAGAAAATAGTATTTAAAGAACATGTAAATAATTAAATGTTAACAGCTTAGAAATTTAGGAGGATAAAGGAACTTCATTTTTTAAAATTATTTTTCCTATCATCCCACCCCATCCTCTACCTTGTACCCCTAGCCTCACAGCTCACTATCCACCCAGCCCAAAAAAGCAAAAAAATTCTTTTAAACTTTTTGTTTTAGGGTAGAGGGGTGGGATAAGAAAAATATATTTTATTTAAAAGTTATTTTTTTTCGTGGGGAAAGGAGGACGGTGGGGGAGAATCGGGGTACTCGATGGTGTTGGATAAAACATTTAAAAAAAAAAAACTTGTATAAAATTCTGGACAGTGAGGGGGTGGGATACCTTGGTAGGGAATGGGGTGAAGTAAGAAAAAAATTAATTTTTTATTTAAAAATTCTTCTTTACTAAATTTTAGCATTTAATTATTTGAATGTTTTTTTAAAAAGTATATATATATATGTATATATATATTTCTGTGTGTGAACGTCACATCAACAAACAATTCCACATATGCATAGGTGGATGACATGTGACATACGATAGGTGTGTTTAAATTGCTTAATCAAGTAAATGAGTGTTTTTAAGACTGTCAATAACCGGAGGACTATAGTAATAGTTCATGGCAAGTTTAGGGGTGTTTCAATACTTATCTCATGTAAAAATGAATATATTGAAAAATTGGTGTTGGAATACATACGAATACTCACTTTGAAAACACCATTTAAGCCATATTTAAAATCTTTTCAGTCTATCTAGCTAAAAAAATTAAGCCATATATATCATTTTTCCCAAAGTCCATTCACTATTTTTCTGACTTTTAGATATCTCATGTTTAGTTATTACGAAGTACATAAACATTAAAAATAAAATAAAAAATTGAGTACAAATTTAAATAATGATGTCCAAAAAATTAAAATTTTGTGATATTTAAAGCTTAGTGAACCAATTAATTAGCAGTCGCACTAGGTATGCCTACTAAGACAGTAGAAAACTACCTACTAAAAAGCTCGCAATTTCGATAATATTTTTTATCGAAACGATCAAGGTAAAATTAATAACATCAATTCGAAGAAAAAAAGTTGTTTGTGATATGGTTTGATTGGTATTGCGTTGAAAAAAAATTGATCACTCTTAAATAAAAATATAGTTTTAATGTTTTTATATATTATTTTAAATTTGGGCTTGTAAATATTTTATTTCGTATTGAGATCGGAAAGTACAATCCCATTGCTATAGATTTCATATTAAAAATTAATAATCTACTTTGTAAAATTTTATTTTGTATTCAGTTTGACCGTGGCCTTTAATCTTATATATATAGCATATTGAATGTTGATATTACAATGAAACTATTTTGCACTCATGTGAATTTTTTAGTCTATCTGAATATTCCTATTCATAACATTTTTGGGTTCTAGCATATCACATAGAAATTACTTACTCCCCTCGTTCACTTACATACATAACACATGCACTAGTTATATATCCATAGGAAGAACGTATTATTTTGTAATAGAAAAATCCTATATCATATATCATATATCATATATCAGCATATTTAAAGCACATTTAAACTAAACTTACCATTACAAATTATACAAAACTGAAAAGATGATATATATGTGTGAAACATGTACATAAAAATTAGTTACTCCCTCCATTCAATAATAGCTGTCCACTATACTATTTTAGAATGTCCAACAATACTTGTCTAGTTTATGAAATCAATACATAACTTTAGACTTAAAATCCTAATTTACCCTTATAATTAATTATAGTCATTTCCATATAACATTTTTCAAGACATTCTATTTTTTATATTCAAAGGGTGATATAGTAAAATTACCCTTCTATTTATAGTTTTTTATGAAGTGTGCAAAGTCAATAGTGGAGGATTATTATTGGACAGAGGCAGTATAGTTCATATATAAGTGAACATGTACAAAATAGGTGCATTAGTTTGTTTAAATATAAGAGGAATATCTTTTAATATAATCACATGTTCCCGTCGTTATGGAAAAGCCAATGAAGAAGGAATTGGGGCCATAAAAATTTTAAGTAGTCACTTAGAAATTCCTAACCTAGTCTAGATTTGGACGAAATTTGAGTCAGGTGAGGTCTAGGGAAATATGGTAATTCATGAGAGATTTAATAATGATTTTTATTACATGAGTGGATAAATGAGATGTTAAGGAACCCATACGACTTTACAGAATAGAATTCGGGCGAGTAGAACTCTTGAAACTAATATTGGTGTGAAAGGGCGGTTTTTGAACGTCAAGGGTTGAAGGTGTGTTGTGAAATGGGGGTTTGGAACTAAAATTCCGACATTCTATCTCTGCGGGAGCTGCCAGGGCGGGGCCACTATGGCAGGATGGGTTTCCTCGTAGCAGGCCAATTGTGAATGAAGTCTGGGAAAAACCCCCAAAATGTTATTATTCTAAATTTTTTGTTCTTGAGAGCTTAGAACGACCCAGGGCATGTTCTTGAAAGTGTTCCACCTCTTCTAGTGCTAAATGTAATGTTTTAACTCCCTAATCCATTTTTCGATCTATAGAACTAAGATTCTTGGGTGGTTATCATTGGGGGCCGGTTTTGACCTTAAACTAATGGTGGAAAATGCCCTAAGTTGGGTCTTGGGATCTTGGGTTTGTCCTAGGGTTGATAATTTTGAATGTAATACGGGTAATTAGGCCTAGTTTATGGACCCTTCCATTAATTTATTGTTTTTAGACCACGAACAAGCGGAAAGAATCCAAAAAGAAAAGATTCAAGTGCCTTAGGGGGAGTCAAGCTTGGTTTTGAGGTAGGTGATGGTTTGATTTCACGTTTGTGTGATATATGGCAATAATTACTTTATTGTAATGCATGCATGTATGTGATGAGTCACTATTGATCAAACCTAATGAAATAAGTATGAATGAACAATAGTTTGCCATGAATCAACACTTGATCGTATGATTGTGAGTATGTACATTATGAGTGTGAATGTGATTGTGGTTGTGTTGATTGGATAGGTTGTCACGTTCCGACACATACATTGTATGGGGTGTCATATTCCGACACCTGCATTGGATCGGGTCTCACATTCTGTCACATACATTGGATCAGTTGTCACATTTCGATACACTAATTGGATAAGGTGTCACATTCAGTCACATACATTGGATCAGCTGTCACATTCCAACACACTAATTGGATCGGGTGGCACATTCCAACCAACTAACAGTTTGGTGTGGGTTCTATAAAAGGACCATTGTATTGTTGTTTCTATTTGTTATCGATAATTTGGAATTATATCATGTCTTGAAATGATAACTGATTTATATATTCTATATATAAGTGTTTACCATGTTGTGGTTGCTTGTATATGTTCGCTTACTAGAATAGCCGCATGATCCTACCACTACACTGTGGTTGTGTATTGATACTACACTTGCTCGTTCTTTGTTGAGTATAGGGCATATTCAAAGAGTAAGGAAGAGCATGCTGACCATCTTCGTATTGTGCTGGGTCTTCTTGGGAGGCAAAAATTGTATGCTAAATTCTCTAAGTTTGAGTTCTAGTTGACTTTGGTTGCCTTTTTGGGGCATGTGGTTTCGAGGGAAGGGGTAATGGTAGATCCCCAAAAGATTAAAGTAGTCAAGAATTGGGTTCGACCTAGCTCTGTAATTGAAATTAGGAGTTTTATGGGGCTCGCTAGATAATATTGTAGGTTCATGAAGAATTTTTCTTCTATCGCCACACATTTCACAAGGTTGACCAAAAAGGAGATACATTTTGAGTGGATGACTTGATTAAGAAATTGTTGATAGAATCTCATGGTTCGTGGTATTCCATTCATTCGGGTGTGACCAAGATGTACTGAGAATTGACACGACTTTATTGGTGGCCTGGCCTGAAGGAAGACATAACTGAGTTTTTCGCTAAGTGCCAAAACTGCCAACAAGTAAAATATGAGCACCAAAGGCCTGCAGGATTTCCTAGGAGAATGCCAATTCCAAAATGGAAGTGGGAAAGGATAGCTATGTATTTCGTGGTGGGTCTCCCCAAGACCTTGGGAAAGTTTGATTCCATTTGGATGGTGGTTGACGGACTAACTAATTCAACCCACTTCATTCTAGTCAGAGTAGACTATAATGCGCAGAAAATGGTTAAGGTATATGTGAAAGAGATTGTGAGGTTTCACGGAGTGCCCCTTTTTATCATTTCGGACAATGGTAGGCAGTTCACATCTATGGTTTGGGGAAAATTGCATGAGGAGTTAGGTACTCAACTCACCTTTAGCACAACCTTTCATCCGTAAATAGACGGGCAGTCATAAAGGATTATTCAATTGTTAGAGAACATGTTGAGGGCTTGTGTGATTTACTTTAGAGTACATTGGGATAAGTTCCTACCTTTGTGGAAGTTCTCCTATAATAACAATTACCACTCCAGCATTGACGTGGCACCTATCGAGGAAATTCATGGGAAGGAATGTATATCACACGTAGGATGGTTTAAGGCTGGAGATGTGAAACCTTTGGGGGTTGACTTGGTGAAGGATGCTTAGGATAAGGTAAGAAGAATCTAAGCTAAGCTCCTAATAGCCCAAAGTCGACAGAAAACATATGCAGACCATGAGGCAAGAGACATGGCATTCCAAACTAGTGAGAAAGTTCTTCTTAAAGTGTTCACCCATGAATGAGGTGATGAGATTCAGCAAGAAGGGAAAGCTTAGTCCTCGATACATTGGACCATTCAATATTCTTGACTATGTAGGTCTATTGGCTCATAGGTTGGCTTTACCTCCTAGCTTATCGAGAGTTTATACGGTACTTCATGTATCATGTTGAAAAAGTATCATGGGGACGGGGATTACATCATAAAATGAGACTCAGTTTTGTTAGACAAAGACCATCATTAAGAGTAGGAACTGGTTGCGATTCTTGATCGTGACATTCGAAAGCTGATGACCAAGGAGATAAAGTCTATAAAGGTTTATTGAAAGCATCGTCTGGTCAAGAAAGCTACTTGGTAAACCGAGAAGGACATACGAGAAGAGTATGCTAGTGTTTAACGATTAAGATACTACTATACCCTTACTTTAGCCAGCTTTTCCTAGTTGATCACTCGGGGATGAGTGATGGATAAATTGGTATCTATTGTTATGATCTCTTCCCTTTGTTAGGGAAAAGTCAATGGGGAAGGAATTGTGGCCAGAAAACTTTTTCGTATTGACTTGGGAATTCCTAACCTAGTCCAGATTTTGACGAAATCTAAGTCAGGTGAGGTCTAGGGAAATTTGGTAATTAATGAGAGATTTAATAATGATTTTTAATACGTGAGTGTATAGCTGAGACGTTAAGGAACCCGTACGACTTTATGGAATCAAATTCGGGCGACTAGAACTTCCGAAACTATCTTGGCATGAAATGGTAGTATTTGAACGTCAAGGGTTGAAGGTTTGTTAAGAAATGGTAGTTTGGAACTCAAATTCCAACGTTCTATCTTTGTGTAAGTCGCCTGTGCAGGGCCGTTGTGATGGTATGGGTTCTGCCATAGCGGCCCAGTTGTGAATTAAGTTGGGGAAAAACCTTTAAAATAATTATTATTCTGCAATTTACGTTCTTGAGAGCTAAGAAACTACCCAGGGAAAATTCATGACAGTTTTCCACCTCTTCTGGCACAAAATGTAAGGTTTTTACTCCCCAAAACCATTTTTTGATCCGTAGAACTTAGATTCTTAGGTGATTATCATTGGGAGAGGGTATTGACCTGAAACTAATAGTGGAAAAATCCCTAAGTTGGGTTTTGGGATTTTGGGTTTTGCCTAGGGTTGATAATTTCGATTGTAATTCGACTAATTATGCCTCGTTTAATGATCCTTCCATTAATTTATTGGTTTTAGATCACGAACAAGAGAAAACAGAATCCAAAAAAGCAAAACTTCAAGTTCCTTAGGGGGTTGAAGCTTGGTTTCGAGGTAGGTGATGGTTTCATTTCACGTTTGTGTGATATATGGTGGTAATTGTGTTATTGTAATGTATGCATGTATGTGAATGAGTCACTATTGATCAAACCCAATGAAATGAGTATGAATGAACAATTGTATGCCATGAATCAACACTTGATTGTATGATTGTGAGTATGTAAGTTATGAATGTGAATGTGATTGTGGTTTTGTTGATTGGATCGGGTGTTACGTTCTGACACATACATTGGATCGAGTGTCACGTTCCAACAAATGTATTGGATCTAGTGTCAAGTTCTTGACCATACATTGGATCGGGTGTCACGTTCCAACAAACTAAAAGTTTGGGTGTGGATTTCATGAGAGGACCATTGTACTGTTTTTTCTACTTGTTATTGAGAATGTGGAATTGTATCTTCCCGAAACGATAACCGATTTACATATTCTATATATGTGTGTTACCATGTTGTAATTGATTGTATATGTTTGATTACTGGAATAGCCGCATAATTCTACCAGTACACTGTGGTTGTGTACTGATACTGCACTTGCTCATTGTTTATTGAGTACAGGGCATCTTCGGGCAGCTATGATAGACCTCAGCTAGGAGATAAGTGATCGAGACTAGATTTCAAGGGTGAGCCAGTTCTTTCAGGCTTCCATGGAATCGTTCATTTTCTTTAGTTCATTCTCTTCGGACTCATACTATTGTTTAGATATTTCCTATGTTTGGTTGGGATTGTACCTTTTTTCCGTAGACTTTTTGCACTTTAGATGTTTTGGTACCATGACTTTCAGTTCTAGGGGTTAATTTTTGTAATAGTTTTGGTAATTGTTGTTGAATTTCGAAGTTTATGGGAACTCAATACTTCTTAGACATTTAAACTTATTGCAGTATTTTTAAATGTGTAGTTTTGTGATTGAGGTTGCTTAGTCGTGTTGTAGTAACGATTCTTCCACCGAAGGATTAGTGTGGCTACCAATAACGACGATCTGGGTGGTGACAAAGTTGGTATCAGAGCCCTAGGTTCGTTGATCTCGTTGTACCAAAATGAGTCTATTAGAGTCTTGCAGAACGGTACAGAAACGTCTGTACTTTTCTTCGAGAGGCTACAAGACTTTAGGAAAACTCATTTCTTTCTTTCTTCATGCTATTACTTGAATTCAATTGTTGGGTGATAGAAAATAGTATATTTCCTCCTTCATTCTATGGTTAGAACTAGAGTAACAAAAGTGGTAACACGAATACTAGCAAGAGAGGATGCGTCCTTCCAAATAAGCACATTTCCCAGATTGAATGTGGTCATGTAATGACTAGTGACAAACATGAGGTTTTTATAATGTGCTTAAAGTTGAAACTAGTGACAAACATTAGGTTTTTATTATGTTCTTAAGGTTGAAACCTTCATTCTTCCTGGGTACTGAATCTGAAGGTTCTTATGATTTTCTTCTTGAGTGTCATGAGCTGCTTCATAAGATTGATAAGGTAGAGTGATTTGGCATTGAACTTATTATATACAAGTTCAAGTGAGACACCAAAATGCGGTTGTGGTCTCAGGTTGAGTTACGACCAATAAATGCACTACTCATGCTTTGGGAAACATTTTATAGCTTTCTGTATTGAGAAGTATATACCCTGGAGTTTGAGGTATAGGAGGAGAGATGAGTTCCCGAATATATAAGAACATAATATATTTTTTGCAACCTTTAAGGAAAATGTTTGTGTTTTATCCAAATATGCTCTCCACTTTGCCTTAATCTAAAAGAGGAAATTCGTCATTTTGTGAAGTGATTAAGGTCAGATTTTGCAAAATCTTTTCAGGAAGTGGTTGATTTTGTGACAGAGGTAGAAGGGGTGAAATCAGAAGATTTTGCCAAGGCGACAACATTAAAGAAGTTTGTAAGGAAAGGCTAGATAATGAATACCAATACTTTGTAAACTACATTTAGTATTGTTATTGAAACATGTATGGGTTGCTTAGTAAATGATGAAACTATGTTGCGACAATTAAGGTTAGAATCTCTACTGCGATTTCCTAGATTGAGTGTATATCAAAGAGGGTCATGATACGACTACTACAAGTGATGATTACTTGGTTAAGTTATTAAGTGTGTTACAATTGTGGAGAACTTGGGAATATGAGGAGGAAACCAGTGAGGTCGTGGAGGCTGGGGAAATGGTAATGCAGGTAGGGGAGCAGTGCCACTAGGCAAGGAGGCTGCCCATCATGATGAGAGGGCTCAGTTTTATGCCTTTTCGGGCAAGACGAAGCTGAGGGGTCTGATGCACTGGTCACATGTGTTATTCTTGTAAGTGACCGAATGACTACTATTTTATTTTATCCGGATTGTACCTATTCTTATGTCTCAGTTCAATTTGCCTTGGGATTTAATGTTGTTTTGTGATGTTTTTCATGCCCCCATCCATGTTTCTACCCCAATTGGAGTGTTTTTCATAATCACCCATGTTTATTGTGCTTGTCATGTTATGTTTTTGGGTTTCCAAACTTTGGGTGATTTGGTTATTTAAGATATAACTGAATTTCATATAATATTAGGCATGACTTGGTAGTCCCCCTATTATGTTGTGCTTAATTGTAATAGTAAGTTTATGACTCTAGAGATCCTGGGTAGGGAAAAGTTAGAGTGGGAAAGGGTGTACAAGCCTAAGTCAGCTAAGGCCATATCTTTTATTCGCTCTAGGAAACTGGTGGGGCAGGGATGTTTGACATTTTTGTCTTATATTTGGGATGTTGAGGTCCAGTCCCCCTCTATTGAGTCTATTCCAATTTGCCCGGTATGCCTCAGGATAGATATATATTTCTGCATTGATTTGGAACCTGGTACCCCCTGCCTCCCCCGATCTACATTTCTCCTTATCATATATCTCCGGAGGAGATAAGAGAGATTAAGCCTAAAATTTAGGAACTTTTTGATAAAGGCTTCATCCGTCATAGTGCTTTCCCAGGGGGTGCTCTTATCTTGTTTGTCAAGAAAAATGTTGGTAGTATGAGGATGTGCATACACTATCGACAGTTAAATAAGGTCACCATTCGGAACAAGTATCCATTACCTTAGATAGATGATCTTTTTGACCTATTACAAGGTGCATCCGCTATTAATCTAAGGTCTGGTTACCATCAGTTAAACATTAGGCCTGAGGATGTACCAAAGATGGTGTTCAAGACTCGCTATCGGCACTATGAGTTTCTAGTGATGTCGTTTAGGTTGACAAATGCGCCTACAACTTTCATGAGTTTGATGAATGGTGTGTTCAAACCCTTTCTGAATTCAATTGTTATTGTTTTCCTTGATGACATTTTGGTTTATTCAAAGAGTATGGAAGAGCATGCCGACCATCTTCGTATTGTTCTGGGTGTTCTTGGGATTCTAAAGTTGTAAGATAAATTCTCTAAGTGTGAAATCTAGCTTTTGGTTGCCTTTTTGCTATCACGACCTGAGAGCACCACCAAGTCACAGCACGACGTACTCGACCTCTCGGAGGTCTAATACAATCCTTTTAGCATTCATTCATCGCATATACACTAAAAACCATAAGGAATTTAGAAGTTTCTTCACACACGAAGAATACTTTTATTCATAAGCAAGCGGAAGAGTTTTAAAACATCTAACTTTACAATACACATGTCTCATAAACTATCTAATACTTTGGAGTACAGCATAGGGACTAGGCCCATACAGTACTTAAACAAAAAAATATTAGAAATACATCAAAAGGAACATGTAGGGTATTGTCCTCGAATCAATGAGGACTCACCAAGTCTTTATCTTCAACACTTAGAAACCTATCAAATAGCAACGACATGTCACCATCTCCCAATCCCTACACTTTAGTCAAAAAAAAGTGAAAGAAAGGGGTTAGCATAATTAAGTACAAAGTATGGTGACCATGCAAAAACATGCACAACGGACATTTACAAGGAATGTATGCTTTCATACCATTTTGATAAAACCTCTACTTAACAAGTATAAGAAACATAATACAAGTCAGCATTCACATATAAGACCATAGCCAATCATACACATATTCAACATATATCCATAAACAACCCATGCTTAACTTTAAAAGAACACATGCTATTTCATTGCCATAGGACCACTACCTAATATAACCTTAAGACACACTTGAGTAAGATTAGAAGTGACCGCCCATACAGCCTCTTCAAGCACACTTAAGGGTTCCTCAAGATTGGCGTAGATAAGGACATTTCCTTTACAACATAATATCAATAGACCAACGTTCTTTAAGAAACCATTTAGGAGACATTCAAGCATATAAGGGGACTTTAACATAATAGTCGTTAGACTTAGGGAACTCACTTTAGTATCTTCTAGGCCTACTCGTGCCATGTTTAGGTAGCATCCCATACTACTACCTACACTTTTTAGAACCTATCCAATACTAGAGTGCACATTCCATATGATGGGAATAGGCATAACCAACATACACCATACTAGCTAGGTATGGAATCCGTAGTCTATCGTACTCCTTGGACGTTGTTCTACTTGCCAAGGATAGAACTAGTAAGCAGCCCATGTAGGCACATGGTTTAGGGGATGTCCAAGGAAGTTTATTATGCCTAATCTCATACTCAACTAGGCCACCTTCCTAACCACATCCACTCAGTGCTATCCTTATTTCCCATAGAGTATTCAATCACATATGTACTTAGAGAGGGTTCCTTTTAAAGTTGAACCAACTCATACTACCTCTTCCCTATAAAGGCCCCATTTCTTAGTCATTGAGAATGAAGGTTCATAAGGATAGCTCATTTAACTTTCTTAGATAAGGATTCTCATGTCGTTCCAGCTCCATCCATCTCTAAGTCTATCATTTTACTCAAGAAGGGAACATCACCCTAAGGCCCATCCTTCAAGGTTATCCATTTACTTAGGAAAGCTAGACTTTTGAAAGGGCACCATTTCTTAGTTCTGTCGATTCAAGTCTTGGCCTAGAATTCCACTTTTAGCATTTATAGAAAGGGCACCATTTCTTTGTTCTAGCCCACTTCAGACATTCATGCATTCAAGACTTTAAGTAACAAGAAGACACACTTAAGTCTACTAATCAACTCACAACATTATCATATGAGGACATTTCATAATCCAACATCATCACATATATATACATCATGAGAAATCATACTTTAGATCACATTGTTATCCACTTTACATAGGATCATCACAAGATCACATAAACTCATTCACATTATATCTTCACATATAGCAACACATAAAACTTTACTTATAGCTTCATATAGAACTTTACATATAGCTTCATTTATATATATAATAACACAACAATGCAACAATACTCATATAATGCCCTCCATGGCCACAATCATAATTCAAAAGCAACAAGCAACACTTCCACCAAAGGTTGATCCTACCTAAGAAGCAATTATAGCAATATTAAGAGATCAAGCCATCTTACCACCTTTCAAAGGCCATAAGCCACAATGCTTAGTTCCATGCCAATTATACAATATTCAACAAGTGAGGTCAACTTACCCTCTTTCCATAGCTATCTTAATCATCCTCATATTCCAACAATTAACAATACATTAACAATGATAATAACAACATTCAACTATACAAGTCATGCTAAACAATATCCATTCACCAACATAAAGGCTAACTCCCCATTTATGGCCATTCAAGGCTACTACCTCACCTTATATAATTTATTAATAATTTCCAACTATTCAACATAGTTAACATCATATAAGAACAACCCACATCAAACCACTCAACAATCAATTACTCAAAATCAGTAGATCCACTTTAGGCCAAATTTAGAGAATTTGAGAAGACATGGGTTCATGAAGATTTATTTCTTAAAGCCATCAATTATCATTAATAACAACATCAAACATCATTTAAAAACAATTAATGCAAGAAGCCATGCTAGAATTGAAATTAGGTTTGTTTTTTAGTTTTATGAACAACTTTTGAAATCTTTTGAATTCACTCTTTGATTGAAGAAGGAATCAAAGATGAAGAGTCCCCATACCTTAATCTTCAAGAACCAAACGAAATTGAAGAAGAAACACCATGAAATCGTCAACCCTAGCTTGACTTGACCTTGAGCTCCAAAGGAGTTTATAGATAGAAGACTTTGGGGGAGAAAGGAAATATAGTTTTTGATTTGGGGTCTGAAGGGAGTAAATGACTTGTTAAAAGACTTAAAACCTTATACATTTATCAGATAAACCATTTGTAATCAACACCAACTAATTAACAACTAAAACGAAATTACCCAAAAGCCCCTAAATTAGGTAGCCCCGTCAGGGACCACCCCCACTTGGATGGGTTGTTAAGGGCACCACGGCTCGTGGTGGTGCCCGTGGTCCCTTGTCCAGTGGGCGTCTCCACCATGTCAATCCCTCAAGGGCCCACGGCATCTTCACGGAGGCTCCCACGATCTGTGGTGCACACCACAAGTCGTGCTGGAGCTCGTGAAGATAAGGCAGCACCTAGGCAAAGTTGCCTTCCCTCCCTCGAATGATATTTACAAACACTTTTCAAGGAAATCGACCAAAGTAAACAACCCATTCTCATGCATACCATAATATAAACCATACGCATAATAAGGAGGAACATCATTCCACATCAAAGTCCCACAAAATCTTCATGCAATTCAATAAAGTAGGCACAACATCTACTAACTCCTTATGCATCATATTTACCTTTTATCATGATGTTGGATGAACTTCCTTCTCTAATTCATATCATGCTCATTCCAACATTATTATGTACATTATGCAATTTTCTCATAAAGGCTCAATATGCAACTTCTCAATAACACATAAAGCACGCTAAGCAAGTCAACTCATGCAACATTTAGGCAAATCATTATAGATGCACTGAACATGAGGAACATAACTTTATGAAAACTCATTTTGCCACTTTAATGAGAATTCATTTAAATCATTCCTAATATAAGGAGACCATGGGAAAAAAAAAATTAACCTAAGACTCCAAGACATGCTACAAGCTTCTAGGAACTCTTTGTTTTAGGCTTGAATAGTCACATAAAGAAAAGGTAAGGATATCAACACTCCTCAACCCCCTCACCACTCAACATACCATCCCCCACTTAAGGGTAAACCAAGCTAAGGTCAACATGGACATGCCATAACAATCTTAAGGGAGAGACCATCAATCTTACCAAAAACCATTCTCACCCAACTATTCAATTCCGTAAACCACTTGTAATGAGAACATCTTTCATGCCTAACTTATGACTACCAAAGATTCTTAAAAAGCCTTACCATAAGACACAACATCCCTCACTTAGAAGGAACTCATACTAACTCTTTCAATTTCACCTCTTTCCACCCTATGTTAGGATCACCACAACACTAAACTTCCATACTCATCACACCTATGCCCTTTAAAACACCCCACTCCATCATCTTTTTCAATATACCTCAACTGATATATCTATGTCGGATTCTACCAATAACATACAAAACCATAAAGCAACCCATCCAACCTAGAGTCATCATCACAACCTTCCACACCACCTTCATCAAGTCACAAAACCATAGTTGGCATCACAACCAACCTATTCCTCTCCCGCAACCCTTGCAACAACGACATCTCAAAGGTCACACTGTAAGGACCATCACATAAAGAACAAGGGAAGGCATTATAGAGAGAAACTCTATGGCACGACTAAAAGAATGAAGAAGTGAAACTTTCTTAGCACTCAATAGCCTCCTATTCATAATGTGGCACGCTTCACATTATGAACAAGACTCTACTAGATGTGGTTTGAGACAACCTAAGACTATTTCAAAAACTGATGCCTGATACCAAGTTTGTCATGACCCGAGAGCACCCCCAACTAGCGGCATGGCATACTCGACCTCTTGGAGGTCTAATATAGGACTCTTAGCATTAATTCATCACATAGACACTAAAAACCATAAGGAATTTAGAACTTTCTTCACACACGAAGAATATTTTCATTAATAAGAAAGCGAAAGACTTTTAAAACATCAAACTTTATAATATATATGTCTCATAAACCATCTAATACTTTGGAGTACAACATAGGGACTAAGCCCATACATTACTTAAACAAAAAATATTAGAAATACATCAAAAGGAACATGTAGGGTATTGTCTTCGAATCTATGAGGACTCACCAAGTCTTCATCTTCAACACTTAGAAACATATCAAGTAGCCATGACATGTCACCATCTCCCAATCCCTACACTTTAGCACAATTAAGTACTAAGTATGGAGACCATGCAAAAACATGCACAACGGACATTTACAAGGAATGTATGTTTTCATATCATTTTGATAAAACCTCCACTTCACAAGTATAAGAGACATAATACAAGTCAACATTCACATATAAAACCATAGCCAACCATACACATACTCAACATATCTCCGTATACAACCCATGCTTTAACTTTAAAAGAACACATGCCATTTCATTACCATAGGAATTCTATCTAATATAACCTTAAGAAACACTTGAGAAAGACAAGCACTGACCGCCTATATAACCTCTTCAAGCACACTTAAGTGTTCCTCAAGATTACCTTAGATAAGGACATTTCATTTACAACATAACATCAATAGACCAAACTTCTTTAAGAAACCATTTAGGAGACATTCAAGCACATAAGGGGACTTTAACATAATAGTCGTTAGACTTAGGGAACTCACTTTATTATCTTCTAGGCCTACTCGTGCCACGTATAGGTAGCATTCCATACTACTACCTACACTTTGTAGAACCTATCCAATACTAGAGTGCATATTCCATATGATGGGAATAGGCATAACCAACATACACCATACTAGCTAGGTATGGAATCTGGAGTCTATCCTACTCCATGGAGGTTGTTCTACTTGCCAAGGGTAGAACTAGTAAGCAACCCATGTAGGCACATGGTTTAGGGGATGTCCAAGAAAGTTCATTATGCCTAATCTCATACTCAACTAGGCCACCTTCCTGACCCCATCCACTCGGTGCTAGCCTTATTTCCCATAGAGTACTCAATCACATATGTAGTTGGAGAGGGTTCCTTTTCAAGTTCAACCAATTTATAGTACCTTTTCCCAAGAAAGGCCCCATTTTTTAGTCATAGCAATTCAAGGTTCATAAGGATAGCTCATTTAATTTTCTTAGATAAGGATTCCCATGCCATTTCAGCTCCATCCATCTCTAAGTTTATCATTTCTACTCAAGAAGGGAACATCACCCTAAGGCCCATCCTCATGGTTATCCATTTACTTAGGAAAGCTAGAATTATGAAAGGGCACCATTTCTTAGTTCTGCCGATTCAAGTCTTGCCCTAGAATTCCTTTTTTAGCATTTATAAAAAGGGCACCATTTATTAGTTCTAGCACACTTCACACATTCATGCATTCAAGACTTTAAGTAACAAGAAGAGACACTTTAGTCTACTAATCAAGTCACAACATTATCATCTGAGGACACTTCATAATCCAACATCATCACATATATATACATCATGAGAAATCATACTTTAGATCACAATTCTATCCACTTTACATAGATTCATCACAAGAATTCATCACAAGATCACATAAACTCATTCACATCATATCTTCACATATAGATTCACATAAAATGTTACATATAGCTTCATATAGACCTTTACATATAGCTTCATTTATATATATAATAACACAATAATACAACAATACTCATATAATGCCCTCCATGGTCACAATCATAATTCAAAAGCAATAAGCAACACTTCCACCAAAGGTTGATCCAACCTAGGAAGCAAGTATAGCAATATTAAGAGATCAAGCCATCTTACCACATTTCAGAGGCCATAAGCCACAATACTCATTTCCATTACAATTATACAATATTCATCAAGTTAGGTCAACTTACCCTCTTTCCATAGCTATCTTAATCATCCTCAAATTCCAACAATTAACAATATAATAACAATGATAATAACAACATTCAACTATACAAGCCAAGCTAAACAATATCCAATCACCAACATAAAGCCTAAGTCCCAATTTATGACCATTCAAGGCTACTACCTCACCTTATACAATTCAATTACAATTTCCAACAATCCAACATAGCAAAGATCATATAAGAACATCCCACATCAAACCACTCAATAATCCTTCATCAATTACTAAAAATCAATAGGCCCACTTTAGGACAAATTTAGAGAATTTGAGAAGACATGGGTTTATGAAGATTTCTTTCTTAAAATCATCAATAAACATTAATAACAACATAAAACATCATTTAAAATCAATTAATGCAAGAACCCATGCTAGAATTGAAATTAGGTTTGTTTTTGAGTTTTTTTTAACAACTTTTGAAATCTTTTGAATTGACTCTTCAATTGAAAAAGGAATCAAAGATGAAGAGTCCCCATACCTTAATCTTCAAGAACCGAACGAAATTGAAGAAGAAACACCATGAAATCATCAACCCTAGCTTGACTTGACCTTGAGCTCCAAAGGAGTTTCTAGAGAGAAGACTTTGGGAGAGAAAGGAAATATGGTTTTTGATTTGGGGTCTAAAGAGAGTAAATGACTTGTTAAAAGACTTAAAACCTTATACATATATCATATAAACCATTTAAATAAACCCTAAATAATAAACAATTAAAATAAAATTACCCAAAAGCCCTTAAATGAGGCAACCCGGTCAAGGACCACGCCCACTTGGACGTGTCGTAAAAGGCACAATGGCTCATGGTAGTTCCCATGGTCCCTTGACCAGTGGGCCTCTCCACCATATCAATCCCTCAAGGGACCAAGGAATCTTCATAGAGGCTCCCACGATCTGTGGTGTACACCACGAGTCATGGTGGAGCTCGTGAAATTGAGGCAGCACCTAGGCAATGTTTCCTTGCCTCCCTTGAGACCAAGTGATCTTTATGCTCAAGAATATGGACCGTCTAGGGCACCACTGGTCGTAGTGGTGCCCGTGGTCTTTTGGGCAGTGAGCAGCCCACTTGGGATAGCCTTGGCTTTTTGGCTAAGGCTTGCCCCTTTTGTCTTGGCTCCTTGTCTAGCACCCTCAACCAACCTTGAGTAGGTCTCATAGCATAGAGTCTAACACGTGTCTTTACGTTGACTCCTTAAACCCTTTTTAAAACAAGACTTGGGCAATATTATACCACTAAAACAGATTAGCCCAAAAGACTAGTCTCCCAATGTCATGGTCGTCCCATGACGTTCAACCTCAAAACTCTTCCAACTACACCTTAAAAGCCAAAACTCTTCATTTTAACAAATTAACAACTTCCAAAACACATGCGAAGCTCTAGTTCATCATATTTAATTTTAGGGTCATCACAAAAGCAATCAAGAATTCGGTTCGCCCTAGCTCTGGAACTAAAATTCAAAGTTTTGTGGCGCTCGCGATATATTATCGTAGGTTCGTGAAGAATTTTTCTTGTAGCCACGTATTTGACAATGTTGACCAAAAATGAGGGTTATTTCGAGTGGACGACTTGATTCAGAACTTGTTGATAGAATCTCATGGTTCACAATATTCCATTCATCCAGGAATGACCTAGTTGTACCGAGTCTTGGAACGACTTTATTGGTGGCCTGGCATGAAGAAAAACATGGCTGAGTTTGTGTCTTAGTGCCAAAACTACCAAAAAGTAAAATATGAGCACCAAAGGGATGCAGATTTTCTTCAGAGAATGCCAATTTCGGAATGGAACTGGGATAGGATAGGTATGGATTTCATGGTGGGCCTCCCCAGGACGTTGGGAAAGTTTGATTCCATTTGGATGGAGGTTGACAAACTGACTAAAATAGTTTCCAGAAATCTTCCCAGATGATCTTCCTGGAGTCCCTCCTGAGAGAGAAATAGACTTCGGGTAACACCCGGAAAATTAACAAGTGAAACTAAAGCCATACGTATGAGTTTTAGAATTTTATTTGTGGTTAAGATATGCAAAATATCCCCAAAATTTGACCAAGTATAAGTTCAAGTGAGGGTTCAATAAAGGTAAAAGGTATCACTGCTCGTATAAACACTCATTAACTTTGTCTTAGTCGTGTGGGCAAAAGGCATTGTTCAAGTGAGGCTTCAAGGTGCGTGAAAGCCTTCACTACCCTTAGAAGCCCTCGTGAACAAATGCCTTAACTGTGTAGGGAAAGAGGTAGGTTCAAGCGAGGGTTCAAGGAGGATGCAAGGCTCCACAGCCATTGGAGGCCCCTCGTGAACAAATGCCATAGCCATTTTTGGGCAAGAAGGCAGTCCACGTGAGGGTTCATGAGGCGTGGAGGACTCCACTGCCCGTGAATACCCTTCGTGAAGAATGCCTTAGTCATGGGTGAAGGTCCTCAGTCCACGTAGTGTGGAGGAACTCGTTGGGCATGGAGCGCCTTTCGTGAAGCTGCCTTAGTTGTGTGGGTAGTAGACATGTTCACGCTAGGGACCACAATTGTAGAAGCTTCCACTGCATGTGGAGACCCTCATGGACAATGCCTTAGCTTCAAGATCTAAAGGCATCAAGTCTACGTTAGGGATCACGACTTGTGGAACAGTCCACCACCTATGAAGCCCCTCTTGGACTTTGCCTTAGGCGTGTGGGTAGTCCACTTGGGGTGAGGAGTAGTTTTGTAATTTTTATGTCTAAGTCCAATTTAAATGGGTATATTTTATATTATTTTTAAATAAATATATAAGGTATTTTATGTCAATAATAACCCAAAACTAAATCACTTTCACAAAGACCCAAATCAAAATCAAAAGTTCATCTTCCTCACAATATTTCTCTCTCTAAAAACCCAAGAAGAAGAACAGTAAAATTGAAGCTTGGGCTGGAAGAAATCAAGTGTTTTTCTTCAAATTATTTCAAGATTCATCATCAAGGTATGGCAATTTTCATCTATGGGTAGATTCCAGCCATAGAGCCCCTTCAAAACATGATTTCAATTCTTAAAATTTCCCCAAAAGATAGGGTTTTGTTCGAGTGACTTGGGTTCTTTTTTAAAATGTTTTCAATGGTTGAATTATGCTGGGTTATGACTGAACTGATGATTTATAGTTGAATTATGGTTAACCCCCCCCCCCCTCCCAAGAACCCATAGATCCCCTCTATTACTAAATTGTGATCATAATGTGGGTTGATTGATTTTAGAAGAATGTAAATGGGTCTTGTTTATATTAATTGAATTAATTTAATTATGTTATTTCTGATATCTAATGTAGAAATTATAGAGGTTGGGTTGAATGTGATTCGTGATTCTTAAAGGGTAAATTATGAGAATTGTACATAAATATGAGAATTATGCATGTGCTTTAAGGTTTATGTTTAGAATGAAGATTCTATGATTATGGTGTAATTATGGTATTAATTGAAAGGTCATTCTCTCCTATACCCTTACACCTTATTAGGCATGAATTAATTATGACTATGATGATCTTGTTGTGTAGAATGAAAGGCTATCCTCATGAACACACTATGAACATGATGTGACAGGTTTACTGACATATTCATGATTCTAAGGTTGAAATACCATGCTCACCTAATTAATTTATAAGGTATCATGATACCATGTTGGTTTGAGTGCTAGGGCATTCTTTCATGAACATGAACCTAAGTAAAAACTTAACATGAATTTAAAGGGAATTATGCTTAGCACCGAGTAGATATGAATATGACATGGAAGCTTTTATGTCAGTTAGTTTGGATTCCCAACATAATTATCTCATGAGATGGAAACCTTTTACGTTAGTTAGTCCGGGTTTCTAGTAGCAATGTTTTTATCCCATAACTATGTGCCCACATAGGTCTTTAGCTAGTGGATTCACCTATAAGCTAATACATGAGTTCTACCTTAGGCAAGTAGGACACCTCTTTTCGATGTGGGGGCATTACACGGATTTCATGTAACTCACATGGTCTATGTCGGTTAAGTCTATATTTCCCTATATGTCAAGAATATGAACTATGATAAGAACATGAACATGGACTATAACTATGTCTTCTTAAGAAGTTCTACTTAGTATGAGTGGGGGTATGGGACTCCATTTATGCATTGCACATGTAGGCTTTAAGAGTGGTTGTGGTGTGGTTCTCTTATGCTATGAAAACTTGTGAACCATGCATGTATGATATGTATGATTATGGTGGCATAAAAGTGGTACTTAGTAATACGTCGGATTATGGGATCTTACTTATTCATTGCACAAGTATAGCTTAGGGTTGCTTATGAAATGGTTTGACTTATGTTTCTTCACAAATGTTCATGATGATTTTTAAACTTGAAAAAATGCATCGTTTCAAATAAATGTCCCTTTTTAGCATGTTTTCAACGATTTTATGCATGGCTACCATACTTAATGCAATTTTGTGCTAACCCATATTTTCTAATTTTTTCTATAAGTGTAGGTTCTGCTCGTTGAAGTGTACTTCTACCTTTGTGCAAAGCTTGGATTGATTCTCTCCACACTTTTGGTGAGTCCTCATGGTTCGAGGATGAAATTTGTTCAATTCAAGTTTCTTCTACTTTTCCTTTTGAGACTATATTGTAAAAGGTTTAGACCTTTATTGATATTCAATTGTAATACATGGATTTTGAGATAATGTATAAACTTCCATTTTGTTTTTTTGAAAAGACTTCGATTGTAAAAAGTATTAATTCAGCATCATTTCTATGACTTTATGTTTATGATATGCTAAAGGGTTGTATGAAACCCCTTCGGGGTTGAGTACACTGTTACATCTAGGGGGTACCCTTGGGTCGTGAAACTTTGGCATAGACCTTCTTCAAGATACTCGTCCTATATCTATTCACTATGTAGGATTGCACCAATAGATTTGAAAGAATTAAAGGAGCATTTGAAAGATCTCCTAGAGAAGGGTTTTATTCAACCAAGTGTCTGACCTTAGGGCGCTCCGATCTTGTTTGTGAGGAAGAAGGATGGTTCCCTTAGGATATGTATAGATTACTATCAGTTGAAAAAGGTTACCATCAGTAATAAGTACCCTCTTCCGAGAATTGATGATCTCTTCAATCAACTTCTCAGTGCCACTTATTTCTCTAAGATAGACCTCAGATCTGGCTACCATCAGTTAAGAGTAAGGGAAGGTGATATTCCAAAGACAGCTTTTAGGACCTGCTATGGTCATTGTGAGTTTCTAGTCATGTCGTTCGGTTTAACCAATGTACCTGCAACATTCAGGAACCTTATGAATAGAGTATTCAAGCCATATTTATATATGTTTGTTATCATGTTCATTGATGACATTCTAATATATTCGAGGATTGAGGAAGATCATGCTAGCCATATCAGAATAGTTCTCCAAACTGTAAAGGAAAGAGAATTGTATGCTAAGTTTTCTACATGTGAGTTTTGGCTTGAGTCTGTGGCATTCTTAGGCCACATTGTTTCCAATGATGGAATTAGAGTTGACACTCAGAAAATAGATGCAATGTAGAGTTGGCCTAGTTCCATATCTCCAACTGATATTAGGAGTTTCTTGGAGTTGGTCGGACATGATAGAAGGTTTGTCGAGGGATTCTAATATATTTCATCCCTTTTGACAAAGTTTATTTAGAAAATAGTGAAGTTTCAATGGTCTGAAGCTAGTGCGAAAAGCTTTCGGGAATTGAAAAAGAGGTTGACTACTGCCCCAATTGTGACCATACTAGAAGGTAATCAAGGCATTGTTTTATATTGTGATGAGTCCAAAGTTGGTTTGGGTTGTGTGTTAATGCATAATGTCAAAGTTATAGCTTATGCCTCCAGACAGTTGAAAGTTCATAAGAAGAACGACATAACCCATGACTTAGAGTTGGCTGTCGGAGTATCTATTTTGAAAATATGGCGTCATTAACTTTATGGTGTTCATGGGAATGTGTTTACCGATCATAAGAGTCTTCAGTATGTGTTTAGTCAGAAAGAGCTTAATCTCAGACAGAGAAGGAGCTTAGAGTTACTCAAAGATTATGACATGAGTATTCTTTATCACCCAGGTAAGGCTAATGTTGTCGTTGATGCCTTGAGTAGTGTTTCTACTGGAAGTACCACCCATTTTTAGGAAGATAACAAGGAGTTAGCAAAAGAGGTGCATAGACTTGCACGATTAGGAATTTGACTAGTGGTAATGAATGGGACTGAATCATCATTAGTGTCAAAAGTGAAAGAAAAGCAAGAAAAAGATCCTATTTTGCTTGAATTGAAGGAAAATGTTCATAAACAAAAAGTAATGGCTTCTGAACTAGGGGGACATAGTGTATTGAGGTATGAACGTAGATTCTGTGTACCAAGGGTGGATGAACTCGAAGAGAGAATCATGGAGGAAACTCATAACTCTAGATATTCTATTCATCCAGGTTCCACAAAGATGTATCGTGACTTGAGCGAAGTGTATTGGTGGAATTGTATGAAGAAGGGCAATGCAGGGTTTATTGCTAAGTGTCCAAATTTCCAACAAGATAAAGTAGAGCACCAGAGGCCAGGTGATATGGCGCAGAATAGATAACTTCCGGAATGGAAGTGGGAGATGATCAATATTGATTTCATCACAGGTTTACCACCGTCTTGCAGACAACATGACTTGATTTGGATGATTGTAGATCGAATGACTAAAGAAGCCCATTTCTTGCAGGTAAACACTACCCTTAGAGTAGAGGACTATGCTAATTTGTATCTTCAAGAGGTAGTTAGACTTCATAGGGTGCCAATTTCGATTATTTCGGACAGAGGTGGCAATTTACTGCACTATTCTGGAAATCTTTTCAGAAAGGCTTGGGTTCAAAGGTGAACTTAAGCACTGCTTTTCATCCTTAGATAGATTGGCAAACAAAGTGCATTATTCAGACCTTAGAGGATATGATGAGAGCTTGTGTGATTTAGTTAAAGGGTAATTGGGATGATCACTTACCTCTCATTGCTTTTGGTTACAATAATAGTTACCACTCTAGCATCTAGATGTCTCCTTATAAAGCTCTTTATGGGAGAAGGTACAGATCTCCTATTGGATGGTTTGAAGTTGGTAAAGCTGGGTTGATAGGACCAGACTTGGTACATCAAGCTATTGAGAAAGTGAAAGTTATTCAAGAGAGGTTGAAGACAGCGTAGAGTCGTCGACTTAGAGGTTAAAGTGGATGATTGGGTTTACTTGAAGGTTTCACCCATGAAGGGTGTTATGAGATTTGCTAAAAAGGGGAAACTTAGTCCTCGTTATATTGGACCTTACAGAATATCCAAGAGGATTGGCAATGTAGCTTATAAGTTTGAGCTACCACAAGAATTAGCAGCAGTTCATCTGGTATTTCACATCTCCATGTTGAAAAAGTGTATGGGAGATCCTTCATTGATCAAACAAAGTGAAGATATTGTTATCAAGGGTAGCTTATCATATGGGGAGATTCCAGTTTAGATTCTAGATCGCCAAGTTCGTAAGTTGAGGCCCAAGGAAGTAGCTTCAGTCAAAGTTTTGTAAAGGAATCAATTTGTTGAGGAAGATACTTGGGAAGCTGAGGAGGATATGAAAAAGAGATACCCACATCTCTTTGAATCAGGAAAAGCTCCAAAGTAAGGTACTAATCCTTTTCTTAGCATTTATTTTTAAGTGGCATGTTGTAATTGCATATTTCTTGTTGGGTGTTTGAACTGAATGTTAGATATTACGGCCTTAGCCTACTACGATTAATCTCATTCGAGGATGAATGTTCCCAAAGGGGAGATATTGTAACACCCCGCAACTAGAAAGAGCTAGAATTACAAAGAGTCATTTGTGGAAATAATGGAAAATATGGACATTTGGCAAAATTAACTTAAGTATGAGTTTTGGATCAACTTATAATGACCATGAATCCTAGCTCAGGATGAGTTAGGTGTTCTAAAAGATACCGTAGGAATGATCTTTGAATTATCTTTCCAACGCTACCAAATTTGTGCGATTTAGAGTTTGTGTAAGGGAGATATGCCCATTTGAAGTTGGGTTGTCTAGATAAGGAAAGTCCAAATAGGATTTTAGAAGGAATTACGGTCTTTTCACCACCCAATTAATTAATTTCATTTTTGGTAATTAAGTTGGGGTCTAAACTGATGCGAATCAGTTTATGCTAGTGAAAAATAAGTTAGGGTTTTCAGAGAAGAGAAAAGAAGAGAAGAAAAGAAAAGGAGAAGCAATGAAATTGCCATATTCTTGAAGAATTTCTTGTGGATTTCGTCAAGGGGTGATCCCTGCGAGGTATGTGATATCTCATAGAATTGGGTTAGTTCACCCACGCGCCAATCGTGATATATTTTAATGTATTTATGTTCTTGATTGTTTAGAAAATGAGTTCTTGATGGATTTGTTTGAATTTTCTATTGGGTTCTTGATTGTTGACGTTGTTGAGAAGTTCTTGATTTTGATTCATGAAATTAGGTGTCGTTCCGAGTAGATTCTTGCATATTTTGATTCTGTAGTCGAATCTAAGTGTTTGGGGAAAGACCCAATTGAGTTTAGGGGGTTTAGAATTGAAAGATGAGCAAAACAAATCGTCAAAAACCTGGGGAGGGGGCTAGGGCTCCGTGGCTCTTAGGGCACCCCAAATGGTCTTCTAAAGTTTGAGCCCTAAGGTGCCGCATCAGCCAGGGCACCCAAACCTAGCTTCTGAAATTCACCCTCTGGCGCCCCGAGATAGGGATGCCAAACTTCCACCTTTTCCCCCTTCTTTCCGTTTCAGTTCCCTAGCAATGTACCTAAGTTCTCCAGTTGATTTCTGCACTCTAAGGTACATCTAAATAACATGAGAAAATGAGCCTTGAATCCATAATTCAAATCAAGGAAAGCTATCTGTCAAGTCAAGAGAGGTTCATAGAATTTTCCAAAAGTCTTTTACAAACGTTTAAACTTTGTTTTAAGACTTGAGTTTTGATTTGAGTAAAGAGAAAAGGTTGAAGTCCATTTCTTCAATGATTATATGGGGACTGTATTCCCAAAGAGTTTAAAATGTTTTCACATTTGAATAGGAAAGGAAACTGAGAGTTCCAAACAACCTTGTAGCTAGTTTTTCAGAAAACAGTAAATGCTTTCAAAATTATACAAGAGAGGAAACTATGATTTCCAAGAAGAGCCTTTGAGCTATGTTTTGAGAAATTATCTTAAACCAAAGAAAGAAGTATGATTTTAAACATAAGAGGTAGTATTATTTTTTGGAGTAGTATTGAGCATCGATATAGGGGATAGTTCAGACAACTCCCAGCCCCCATAAACCAAGTAGCCACCATGGGTAGAAAAGGGTCATACTTTTTAGATCATTCCTTAATGTTTTTTAGCATAGACTAGTGGATCAACTTAGTAGTCAAGTTCTATACCCTTGGCAAGGTATAGGAATGCCCTGGCAGCGTGAGACAAAATGTTGTATCACCATAATAGCTCTTAATTAATGGTTGTCAGTTAGACAAACTCTCACATCAATATTTTGTATTTTTATATACATTTCAAAGTTACATTGTATCTTTACATACACACAAAGTATTATAAAATTTCCAAATACACAGAGTTGATATAAATATTTTAAACGCTTTTCTTTATATTGTATTTACGTGATGTATTTATATTGAAATGAGTTCAGTTGAGTTAAGACCATGTTTGTTCTTTCAGTTCCTTTCAAGCTTATGTCTTATTTAGATTTCCCCTTGCGTGATTGTACATTTAATATATTGATGTCATTTGTCCTGCATCTTTTAATGATGCAAATATAGGTGTCACGACCCGGGAGCACCCCCTAGTCGTAACCGGCGTACTCGACCTCGACGAGGTCTAATACAAGCCTCTTAGCATTCATTCATCGCATAGACACTAAAACCATAAGGAATTAAAATCTTTCTTTACCAAGAAAACACATCATAAAAAATATAGCAAGCGGAAGACTTTCTAGACTTTATACATGATGTCTCAAAACCATCTAATACTTTAGAGTACAAAATTCGGGACTAATCCCATACACAACTTAAACAATACTAAAAAGACATAAAAGAACATATTGGGTATTGTCCTCGAATATATGAAGACTCACCAAGTCTTCTTCTTCAACACTTAGAAACCTATGAAATAGCCATGACATGTCATCATCTCCAAATCCCTACACTTTAGTCCAAAAAGGGAAAGAAAGGGGTTAGCACAATTAAGTACTAAGTGTGGAGACCATGCAAAAACATGCCCAAAAGGACATTTTCAAGGAAGTAAAATTCTTTCATATCATTTGATATAACCTTTCCTTTACAAGTATAAGAGACATAATACAAGTCAACATTAACATATAAGACTATAGCCAATCATACATATACTCAACATATGTCCATATACAACCCATCCTTAACTTTAAAAATTACACATGTCATTTCATTACCACAGGACCTCTACCTAATATAACCTTGAGACACACTTGAGTGAGACAAGAAGTGAACGCCCATACAACCTCTTCAAGCACACTTAAGTGTTCCCCAAGATTACCTTAGATAAGGACACAATTGAAATGCAAGAGCTAGTGCCATAGGCATAATAAATAACAATATGAGGATGCATGGTCAAAGTGCAGTCAAAACATGCTTAAGTAAATCGATACTAATAGTAGATATCATATGTGTGTGCATAATCCAACCAATCTATAACCCCACCTAGGATGGGGGATGCCGTTCACACCCGGACACCCTGGTGGCAAGGTATAAACCTCTCACATGGTTGGTGTTGGTCACACCCCATGCATCCTAGGTGGTGAGGTATAAACCCCTCACATGGTTGATGTTGGTCACACCCCAAACATCCTAGGTGGTGAGGTATAAACCCCTCACATGGTTGATGTTGGTCACACCCCAAGCATCCTAGGTGGTGAGGTATAAAACCCTCACATGGTTGATGTTGGTCACACCCAAGCATCCTAGGTGGTGAGGTATAAACCCTCACATGGTTGATGTTGGTCACACCCCAAACATCCTAGGTGGTGAGGTATAAACCCTCACATGGTTGATGTTGGTCACACCCCAAGCATCCTAGGTGGGGAGGTATAAACCCTCACATGGTTATCCGGTTCTTTTCCCCCGGACCGGGCATGGTCATGCAACACTTTATATAGAAAATTCACATTAGGCTCTAATGCAATCTCATTTATGGAATGAACATATACACAAGCTTAGTTTGTCATCAACACATCTCTGGAATGCCATACATCTCATAACTCAAGACTTAAAGCATCAATTCATCAATTCTCCATAATTGGACATTTTGTCAAACACCTTGAAGGCATGTAATGGGGTCAAAGAGCATGGAAAATAGGGTACTAATTATGCAGCAAAACCAGTGAACAACCTGCAACAACACCTTTTAACACACACAAGACCACATGAAAAATCTCCACATCAATTCCAAGTTTATATTCAAGTTCTAGAGTCACAACATGCTTAAAACAATCACTTTTCACGCTAGAATTCACTGTGCAGGAAATTTGTACAAGGAAAAAGACTAATTTATGAATCTCAACTTAAACCATGAATTAGTGAGTAGAATAGAGTCTAGGCACTATGGGTGGAAGGACCCATGAGTTCAACACCACATACTTTAACTCACAATGCTATCCACTTTACATAGGATCATCACAAGATCACATAAAACTCATTCACATCATACCTTCACATATAGCTTCACATAAAACTTTACATATAGCTTCATATATAGCTTCACATAAAACTCATTTACATCATACCTTCACATAAAACTTTACATATAGCTTCATATATAGCTTTACATAAAACTCATTTACATCATACCTTCACATATAGCTTTACATAAAACTTTACATATAGCTTCATATATAGCTTCACATAAAACTCATTTACATCATACCTTCACATATAGCTTCACATAAAACTTTACATATAGCCTCACATGTGTATAATAATACAACAATATAATAACATTTATATAATGCCCTTTATGGCCTCAATTCACAATAATACAACAAATAACCACCTCCACCAAAGGTGGATCAAACCAATCAATAACAATTATATCAATACTAAGAGATTAAGCCATCTTACCATTCTCCAAAGCCATAACCAACATTACTCAATTCCCTACTAATTCAACATTATTCATAAAGTAGGTCAACTTACCATCCTTTCCAAGCCACCTTCACCATCCTTAATTCTCCAAATATCACAATAGAATAACATAGATAATAGTAGAATTTAGCTATACAATACAAGCTAAACATAATCCAATATGCACAATTCAACATATATAATACCATATATGAACAGCCCATACCATACTAAACACAATTCTATAATCATCTACTCAAAATCAATACACCCACTTTATGGTGAAATTTAGAGAATTTGAGAAAACATGGGTTCATGGAGATTTCTTTCTAAAACTCATTAATAATCATGAATAACAATATAAATCATCATTTAAAACCTTTTTACGCAAGAACCCATGCTAGAATCGAAATTAGGACTTTAAGGTTTTTTTGAAGAACTTTGAAAATACTTTGAATTGGCTCTTTGATTAAAAACGGAATCAAAGATAAAGAGTCCCCATACCTTAATATTGATAAAGCCCACGAAAATTGATGAAAGAAGCCTCTAATTTGAAACCCTAGTTCTTCACCCTTCTTCTTCCTTGAACTTGAAAGAAATATATGAAAGGAGATGGGTTTCTTTTTAATTCTAAGAGGAGTGACTTAAAATGAAAGGAATTAAGTCATAAAAAGGTCTTATAGTTGCTAGGAAAGGAATAAAATAGAATAGGGTCAATTTTGGAAAAGGACTAAGGACCCATAAAGTCTTAACTTAAAAATTCTGCCCTTCCCATCTTAGTTCGCCCTTTTCTTCAGCCTGACAGTGCTTCAATATTTCAGGCATAACTTTTTACTCCAAGGTCGGAATTGGGAAAACTCAAAGGGCGTTGAAAGAGGACTCGAGACCTTTAATTGGATAGGTAAAGGTCCACCTAATTCATTTTGAGCTAAAAGATATGACCATTTAAAGTTGACCCTTACAACCCACTAGTTCAAATGACTAGTTTTCGGACGTCACGGTCATTTCTCATCGTTTCATCAAGTTCTCAACTCCAAACTCACATGTGAGGCTCTAGTTTCACTAGTTCATTTTTTTTGGGTTGTTACAATAGGTAACCAGTGTCAGCATCCAATGCATTGTTGATTCTAGTTGAGCTCCAGAGTTATGGATGAGACTCCTTTTTTTCGGAGGATCCCTTTTATTTCTTTCAGTATTTAGTTCAGTAGGATGTCGTGGGTCTTGTCTCAAAATTCATCTTAGTTATTAGAGGCTTCATAGATAGTCAGTCAGTTAGTTCTTTTGTCACTACTTTATTATTGGCTTATGTTTTGAGACTTCAGTAACCAGCTTGGATAGTTTGAATGTTTCTTTAAAGACATTCTAAGTTTATTTCATAAGTTCCTCATTTGAGACTATTATTGTGTTTAAGTCTTCCGCTGTGTAAATAAGCCAGGCCAAGGGTTTGCTTACGGCCAACAATAGTTCCCGACTGCTAGTTCATCCCAGGGTTTAGGCTCGAGGTGTGACAAACTTGGTATCAGAGCACATAGTTCAAGAGTTCTAGAGAATCTATGAAGCCGTGTTTGTGGAATCCTAATGATCGGTGTGAAGCACGTCACATTTCTAATTAAGAGGATGCGACACTTAGGAACTATCTCACTTCTTTTATACTCAATTCGTTCAATATAGTGTATCTTTATAAAGGTCTCATCCTAAATCATGATTGCGCGTGTCTTTCAGATCATGCCTCCATGAAGAGGTGTCAAGGATAGTCCGGCTAGAAAAAATGTTAAACTACAGGAACAAGGGGTACCTAATGCACCAGAAGTGCAACCCCAAGAAGAGGTCACCAATGCTGGGTTCCGTGAGGCCATTCGAATGTTGAGCGAAGTTCTCACCAACCAAGCAGGGCAGCAGAGAGAGAATCGTCAGGAAGTGGCTGATACTTTGAGGATCCACGAGTTCTTAAGGATGAATCCTCCAAGATTTACTGGTTCATGTGTTATTAAGGATCCATAAAACTTTGTTGTGGAGTTTTAAAAGGTTTTTGAGATCATGCATGTTGCTTATGCTGAGAGGGTGGTACTAGTTGCATACCAAATGAACTGTGTCGCTAGGATATGGTTCGACCAATGGAAGAAGAACCGAGTTGAAGGAGCACCACCAGTGAGTTGGGCTTGTTTTGAGGAAGCTTTCTTAAGGAGTTTCGTTCCCTAAGAATTGAGAGATGCAAAGGTGTGAGATTTTCTCACACTTAAGAAGGATTCACTAAGTGTTCATGAGTATAGTTTGAAGTTCACCCAACTTTTTCACTATGCTCCGGAGATGGTTGCTAACATGAGGAGCATGATGAGTTTATTTGTTATTGGGTTTTCTTGCCTGTCAAGTAAGGAAGGAAAGGCAATTTTTCTGATAGGGGATATGGACCTAGCAAGGCTAATGATTCATGTGCTACAAGTTGAGGAGGACAAGCTGAGGGATAGAGAAAAGTTTAAGAATAGAGCCCAATCTTCTTCAGTTGTTCCACAAGACATAGTTGTATCTAGAGGGGCTACTTCAAGGGCAAGTGGAGGAGGTAACTATCTTTATGCTATCACTAGTCACCAAGACCAAGAGGATTCTCTTGATGTTGTCACTGGTACGATCTAATTCTTTAACTTTAATGTTCAGGTTTCGCTAGATCCAGGAGCGATTTTATCTTTTGTAACTCCATATGTTGCTATGAATTTTGATGTTCTTCCCGGGCAACTTAGTAAGCCCTTTAGTGTTTTTTTAACTGTTGGTGAGTCTATTATAGCAAAGAGAATCTATTGTGATTGTACCATTCTCGTCAATCAGAAGACTACCATGGATGATTTAATTGAGTTAGACATGGTATATTTTGAAGTCATTTGAGGTATGGACTGGCTTCATGCATGCTATGCCTCAGTAGATTGTAGAACTCGAGTAGTTAAGTTCCACTTTCCTAATGAGCTAGTTATAGAGTGGAAGAGTAGTTTAGTAGTTCGTAAGGTTCATTTTATTTTGTACCTGAAGGCAAGAAAGTTAGTTTCTAAGGGTTGTGTTTATCACTTTGTCCGAATTAAGGACTCTAGTATTAAGATACCTCCCATTCAATAAGTTCCATTAGTAAAAGAATTTCCAAAAGTCTTTCCAGATGAGCTTCCCAGAGTCCTTCCTGAGAGAGAAATAGACTTTGGCATAGACCTTCTTCCAAATACTCATCCTATATCTATTCCTCCATATAGGATGGCACCAGTAGAGTTGAAAAAGTTAAATGAGCAGTTGAAAGATCTCCTAAATAAGGGTTCTATTTGACCAAGTGTCTCAGCTTGGGGCGCTCCCGTCTTGTTTCTGAGGAAGAAGGATGGTTCCTTTAGGATGTGTATAGATTACCGTCAGTAGAACAAGGTTACTATCAAGAATAAGTACCTTCTTTCGAGAATCGATGGTATCTTCGATCAACTTCAGGGTGCCTCTTGTTTCTCTAACATAGACCTTAGATCTAGCTAGCATCAGTTAAGAGTAAGGGAATGCGATATTCTAAAGATAGCTTTCAAGACCCGTTATGGTCATTATGAGTTTCTGGTCATGTCGTTTAATTTAACCAATGCATCTGCAACATTCACAGACCTTTTGAATCGAGTATTCAAATCTTATTTAGATATGTTTGTTATCATGTTCATTAATGACATTCTAATCTATTTGAGGAATGATGAAGATCCTGTTATCCATCTCAGAATAGTTCTCCAAACTCTAAAGGATAGAGAGTTATATGCTAAGTTCTCTAAATGTGAGTTTTGTCTTGAGTCTGTGGCATTCTTAGGACACATTGTTTCTGGTGATGGAATTAGAGTTGACACTAAAAAAATAGAAGCAATGCAGAATTGGCCTAGACCCACATCTCCAACAGATATTAGTAGTTTCTTGGAGTTACCTGGATATTATAGGAGATTCATCGAGGGGTTCTCATATATTTCATCCCCTTTGACCAAGTTGACTCATAAAATAGTGAAGTTTCAATTGTGTGAAGCTTGTGAGAAATGATTTTAGGATTTATAAAAAGAGGTTGACTACTACCCCAGTATTGACATTACTAGAAGGTATGCAAGGCTTTGTTGTATATTGTGATGCGTCCAGAATTGGATTGGATTGTGTGTTAATGCAAAATAGCAAATTATAGTTTATCCCTCTAGAAAATTGAAAGTTCATGAGAAGAACTACCCAACTTATGACTTAGAGTACGCTGCTATAGTATTTACTTTGAAAATATGGTGATTGTAGATCGAATGACTAAATCAGTGTGTTTCATGCCATTAAAGACTACCCGTACAATAGAGGACAATGCTAAGCTATATCTTCAAGAGGTAGTTATACTTCATGGGGTGCCAGTTTTGATTATTTCAAACAGAAGTGCGCAATTTGCTGCAGAGTTGTGGAAATATTTTTAGAAAGGCTTGGGTTCAAAGGTGAACTTAAGCACTGCTTTTTATCCTCCAACAGATGGGAAAGTAGAGTGCACTAGACAGATATGCAAGTGATTGATTTCAAGGGTAATTAGGATGATCGTTTACCTCTCATTGAGCTTGCTTACAATAATAGTTACCACTCAAGCATCTAGATGTCTCCTTAAGAAACTCTTTGTGGGAGAAGATGCAGATCTCCTATTGGATGTTTTTAATATGGTGAAACTAGGTTGATAGGAATAGACTTATTTCATTAAGCTATGGAGAAGGTCAAAGTTATTCAAGAGAAGTTGGAAATACCGCAGATTTGTCATAAATCCTACGCAGATGTTAGGAGAACAGACTTAGAGTTTGAAGTGGATGCATGGGTTTACTTGAAGGTTTCACCCTTGGAGGGTGTTATGAAGTTTTGTAAAAAGGGGAAACTTTGTCTCCGGTATATTGGTCCTTATAGAATATCCAAGAGGATTGGTAATGTAGCTTATGAGCTAGAGCTAGCACAAGAGTTAGTCGTGGTTCATTTCGTATTTCACATCTCCATGTTTAAAAAGGGTATGGGCGATCTTTCATTGATCATACTAACTGAAGATATTGGTATCAAGGATAGTTTATCATATGAGGAGATTCATGTTCTAATTCTAGATCACCAAGTTGGTGAGTTGAGGACCAAGGAAGTCGCATTAGTCAAATTTATGTGGAGGAATCAATTTATTGAGGAAGCCACTTGGTAAGCTGAGAAGGATACGATGAAGAGATACCAACATCTCTTTGAATTCAAAGATGTTCCAAATTAAGGTACTAATGCTTTTCTTAGCATTTATTTTTAAGTGGCATGTTGTAATTGCATATTTCTTGTTGGGTGTTTGAACTGAATGTTAGGTGTTACGCCTGTAGCCTACTAGGATTGATTACATTCAAGGATGAATGTTCCCAAGGGGGAGATATTGTAACACCCTGCAACTAGAAAGAGCAAGAATTGTAAAGAGTCATTTTCGAAAAGAAGGAAAAATCTGGAAATTTGGAAAAATTAAGTTAAGTATGAGTTTTGGGTCGACTTCAAATGACCATAAATCCTAGCTCAAGATGAGTTAAGTGTGCTACAAGATACCTAGGAAAGATCTGTGAATTATCTGATAAACACCGCCAAGTTTGCGCGATTTTTAATTCGTGTTAGGTAGGTATGCCTTTTTGAAGTTGGGTTGTCTAGATAAGGAAAGTCAAAACCGGATTTTAGAAGATTATTATGGTCTTTTCACCACCCAATTTATTAATTTCGTTTTTTGTAATTATGTTGGGGTCTAAACTGATAGTATTCAGTTTCTGTTATTGAAAACTAAATTAGGGTTTTGAGAGAATAGAAAGAAGAGGAGAAAAGAGAAGGAGAAGAAAGGAAATCATCAAGATCTTAAAGAATTGCTTGTTGATTTCATAAAGGGGTGATCCCTACGAGGTATGTGAGATCACATAGCATTGGGTTAGTTCACCCACGCGCCAATCATGATTTATTTCAATGAATTTATGTTCTTGAAGGTTTAGAAATTGAGTTCTTGATGGATTTGTTTGAAGTATATATTGGGTTCTTCATTGTTGGAATTGTTGAGGAGTTCTTGATTTTTATTCATGAAATTAGGTGTCGTTGCGAATAGATGCTTGCCTATTTTGATTATGTAGTCGAATTTAAGTGTTTGGGGGAAGACCAAATTGTATTTAGGGGGTTTAGAGTTAAAAATAAGGAACAAAAATCACCAAAAACTTTAGAGGGGTCTTGGGCGCCACGTCTCTCAGAGCGCCCCAAAGAGGCTTCTGAAGTTTGGGCCCTGGGGCACTGCGCCAGCCAGAGCGCCCCAACCCATCTTCTAAAATGCACCCTCTAGCGCCTACGCCACTTAGAGATCTAGGGACACTAGGCGTTCCACCATTTCCCACTTCTTTTCGTTTAATTCTCTAGTAATGTATCTAAGTTTTCTAGTTAATTTCTACACTCTAAGGTACAGCTAAACAACATGAAACCATGAATAACATGAGATCATGAACCTTGAATCCATAATTCAATTCAGGGAAATTTAAGAGTCAAGTTAAGAGAGGTTCATAGAGTTTTTCAAAAGTCTTTTACAAACATTTTAACTTTGTTTTATGACTTGAGTTTTTAGTTGAGTAAAGGGTAAAGGTTGAAGTTCATTTCTTCAATGAGTATATGCGGAGTATGTATTCCCAAATAGTTGAAAATGTTTTCACATTCAAATAAGAAAGGAAACTAAGATTTCCAAAGAGCCTTTGAGCTAGTTTTTAGAAAAGAGTAAATGCTTTCAAAATTAAGCAAGAGATGAAACTATGATTTCCAAAAGGAGCCTTTGAGCTATGTTTTTAGATATTAACTCAAACCACAGAAAAAAGTATGTTTTTAAACATAGGAGCTAGTATTATTTTTGGGAGTAGTATTGAGCACCCATATGGGGGAGAGTTCAAACAATTCCCACCCCTCATAAACCATGTAGCCCCCATGGGTAGATAAGGGTCATCCTTTTTAGATGATTCCTTAGTGCTTTTAGCATAAACTAGTGGATTCACTTAGTAGTCAGGTTTTATACCCTCGACAAGATATAAGATGGCCCTGACAGTGTTAGGAAAAAAGTTGTATCATAACAATAGCTCTTAAGTAATGGTTGTCGTTTAGAGAAACTCCCACAATAATATTTTGTATTTTTATATACATTTCAGAGTTACGTTGTATCTTTGTATACACACAGAGTATTATTGTATTTCCAAATACACAAACTTGATATCAATGTTTTAAAAACTTTTCTTTCTATTTTATTTACGTTATTGCTTTATATTGAAATGAGTTCAGTTCAGTTCAGTTAAGACCAAGTTTGTTCTTTCAGTTCCTTTCAAGCTAATGTCTTGTTTATATTTCCCCTCGCATTCTCGTACATTCAATGTACTGATGTCATTAGGCCTGCATCATTTAATGATGTAGATACAGGTAAACATGGTCAACATCCCACGCATTGTTGATTCTAGTTAAGCTCCATAGTTGTTGGTGAGACTCATTGTTTTGGAGGATCTCTTTTATTGCTTTTAGTAATTAGTTCATTAGGATGTCGTGGGTCTTGTCTCGGCATCCATCTCAGTTATTAGAGGTTCCATAGATAGTCCATCAGTTAGTTCGTTTGTCACTACTTTATTATTGTCTTATGTTTTGAGACTTGAGTAGCTATCTTGGATAGTTTGAATGTTTCTTTAAAGACATTCTAACTTTATTTCATAATGTAACACCCCGTATCTGAAACAAACCAAAAATGCAAATTTGGAGAAGTTGCAGGTGCAAACCACGGTTGCCATCCACGAACAGTAGGTCAGACCACACCCCATGCTAGAGGTCCGTGGTTCACCACTGCAACCCCTACCCAAACCGACTAAGAAAATTGGCAAAGTCTCGACCCACGAACAGACCAACGGTTCGTAGGTCAGGTCACGGTCCGTAGATTAAGCCATGGCCGTGGTCTTTGTCCATGGATCAAGAATCATTTACCCAACCTCTAGCATGAACTACGGTCAACCAACATGGACTGTCGTTCAATCCACGGTCCGTAGGTCTGATAGTAGATGAGGGTCAACAGTCAGTTAGGGGAGAATTGTTGAGTGGGTCAACTTCTGATGGTCACAACTCTTAGCACAGAAGGAATTATGTGTCCAATGACCTATGATATAATAGATAATTGACTCCTCTTTCCAATGCTACCGAGTTTGCTAACATACGACTTTCGAGTAAAAAGTTATGCTTGTTTTAGTGAAGCACTGTCAGGCAGACTTGACCGGCGACCCCAATCTACGGCCCGACGATTGACCTACACCCCGTAGGTCCAATCCGTCAGTCATTCTGACAGCAATTAAGTCAGGGGTCTTTTGGTCTTTTCCTATTTTGTTGGAACCCTAAGATACATTCTTTAAACCCTAAATCATAAGGTTTTAGTCAGTTTAAGTCGAGAAACATAACTAGAACTTATCTAAGTCAAATCATTAATTAAAACACAGAAAATTAGAGCGTAAGAGGAGAAGAGAAGTCAAGAACCCTAGAATTTAGTTTCAGCCCCCGAAATGACAAATTTCTCTGTGGAATTCATCCCCAGGTATGTCGAATTTTACTGGTTGGTTCCTTACTCCCATTAGGTCCCTAGAATTCAATCAGATCCATGATTCCATGATTATGAACAGACCTAGGGTTTCTAGAATTTCAACAGATCATCATGAATTAGTTATATAAATGTTCCAAATCAAATTATCATGTTATTGCTCAGTTTATTGCATAAATTTCAGAACCCTAGCTATATGTTTCTTTAGTTCTTGAAATACACATTCTAGGTTAGCTATATCAGTTATTCAGTTATACATTCCTAAGTTATTAATGCATCATTATCATATTAATTGTTGCATTTTCAGTTTGCATGTTTAGTTTTGCGCTATCCAGTATTTATAAAAATTTAGTCATAACCAGTTAACCACTTAATTCATTGGGAGTAGCATAATAATGAGTTGGACTAGGGTTCAACATACCCAGATAGTCCTAAAATTACAAGCCACGTAGGTGTAAGTCCCTTTTGTGGGAAACATCAGTTTAGCGATCACGTCAGTCATGCCTCTATACCTTTGGTTGGGTATATTGGGTCCTCTCGATGGGGCGTATACATCGGACTCCACATTTAGCTCATGTGGTTTTATTGTTGGTTATTAGTAGCTCCCATAGTTTAGTCAGACTCTATTACGTTGGCCACATTTATAGTTCATTCAATATTCAGTTAACAAGTTATAAATTGGTCATTGCATTCAGTTAGCTCAGCATTCAGCATATACATCATGTTCAGATTATTTCATTGCTTTATTGCTATGTTCAGTTATATGTTATTTTAGCTTTACTCTATCATACATGCTCAGTACCTTTCAAGTACTGACCCATACGTGTGCTACATCTTCTCGTGATGTAGGTTCAGGTTCTCAGCATCCAGATCACGCTAAGGTCGATTCCCGATCTTCAGTTCAGCAGCATCAGTGGTGAGTCCTCATTCTTCGAGGACTAGTGACATGTTTATATTTATGGCTTTTAGTTTTTAGTTTCAGATTTTGTAGACTTAGCTGGGGCATGTCCCAGTAATTCTTGTCAGTTTAGAGGCTTATTTCAAACATAGTTAGATTCAGCTTAGTATTGAGTTAATATCTTCTTTCTATTAAACTCATCAATTTTTATTTATCTCAGTCATAGTATATGGGTATTTCCTATCTTTCATTTTTATTTATGATTTAGCTTCCGCATTAGTTTATTATCTTTACTATGCTCATGATCATGCCAGCAGGGTTAGCTTAGGATCACTTGTGGTCCTAGGTCCCGTGTCCATGTCTCGGGGGTAGCTCGGGGTGTGACTAACTTGGTATCAGAGCATTAGGTTTAAGTGTCCTAGGATGTTTGAAAAGCCGCACTAGGTAGAGTCCTTTCCATGGATGTGTAGTGCACATCGCATCTACTGAGGGGAGGCTACAAAGTGTTTTAGGAAATCTTCATTTTCTTGTTACTTTTATTGTGCGTAAGGTATGATCTAAAATCCATTCTAACTCAACGTTCTACGTTTCAGTGATCATGCCTCCTCATAAAGCTTATGCTAGGAACATAAATGCAGCTCCTCTAGTTCCGGATTAGGAAGTCTCAAATGCTAAATTCAGGAATGCCAACCAGATGTTGGCTCAGACTGTCACTAACCAGAACAATCAGCGGGTTCAAGCTCCTATGAATGCAAATTGTGGATCGGCAGCAGCAGTAAGGGTCCATGACTTTGTCAGGATGAGTCCGCCTGAGTTCTTAGGATCGCAGACTGGTGAAGATCCCTAGAATTTCTTGGATGAGATCAAGAAGATCATTGAGGTGATGCAGGTTACTAGAAATAATCGTGTTGAGTTAGCATCTTACCAACTTAAGGATGTGGCTAATATCTGGTATACTCAATCAAAGGAGAACAGGGGTACAAATGCCGCTCTTATTACTTGGGATTGTTTCAGCAAAACCTTTTTGGATAGGTTTTTCCCCATAGATTTGAGAGAAGCAAGGGCCCAAGAATTTATGAACTTGAGGCAGGGTAACATGACTATCCAAGAGTATGGGCTCAAGTTTAACCAAATCTCCAGTTATGATCCTCAAATGGTTGTTGATTCCAGGGCTTAGATGAATAAGTTTCTGTATGGAGTGTCAGACTTAGTGAAGATCGAGTGCAGGAATGCTATGTTGTTGGGAGACATGAACATCTCTAGGCCCATGACTCATGCTCAGTAGGTTGAGGTTGATAAGCTTAGGGAACAGGCTAAGGAGACTAAGAAACCAAGAATAGGTAACTATGAGTATTCCCAACAGAAATTGGGTGGTGGAAATTGCTTGCAGTTTCAGCAGAAGCCTTTGACTTCAGTACCTTCATCAGCTAGTGGTCCATACCCCAGGTTCTGTAACGATCAGAAAGGTAGGGCTTTAGGCTCTTAGTCTCAAGGTAGTCTTTCAGGCACCAAAACCTACCTAACTTGCCTGAAATGTAGTAAGAACCATTCGAGCGAGTGCCTTGCAGGTAAGGAAGGATGCTTTGGGTGTGGTCAGTTTGGTCATAGATTGAACGACTGTTCTCCTACACAGGGTCAAGGAGGAAATAATGGTAGAGCTCAGTCTATAACTTCAACCGCACCAACAGGTCGTCCAACTCAGCAGGGTAACTCATCTGGTACAGGTGGTGGATAGCGCCAAAACAGGCTCTATGCTCTTCATGCTAGTCAAGATCAGGAAGATTTTTCCTGATATAGTCACTGGTACGTTACGAGTCTTTGATGTTGATGTTTATGCATTGTTAGATCCAGGGGCTACTTTGTCTTTTGTAACTCCTTACATTGCAGTCCAATTTAGTGTTAGCCCAGAAACTTTTTTAGAACCCTTCTCAGTCTCTACCTCACTAAGTGACCCAGTTATAGCTAGGCGGGTGTACATAAATTGCCCTATAACAGTTTCTCAGAAAGTCACCTCAGTAGATCTTGTAGAGTTAGAAATGGTAGACTTCGATATCATTCTAGGGATGGATTGGTTACATTCATGTTATGCCGCAGTCGATTGTAGAACTAGGATTGTTCGTTTTCAGTTTCCAGACGAACCAATATTAGAATGGAAGGGTAGTAGCTTAGCTCCTATGGGTCGATTCATTTCTTACCTTCAGGTCAGAAACATGATCTCTAAGGGTTATCTCTATCATCTAGTTCGGGTTAAGGATTGTAGTTCTGAATCCCCAACTCTTGAGTCAGTCCATGTAGTCAATGAGTTTCCAGAAGTGCTTCCACATAATCTTTCTGAACTTCATTTCGAAAGGGAAATCGACTTGGAATTGATCTTCTTCCAAATACCCAGCCTATCTCTATTCCTCCTTACAGAATGGCTCCAACTGAGCTTAAGGAAATGAAAGAATAATTGAAAGACCTTCTAGATAAAGGCTTCATCAGACCTAGTATTTCACCTTGTGGTGCACTAGTATTGTTTGTAAAGAAGAAAGATGGTTCTGTCAGAATGTGCATTGACTATAGGCAGTTGAAAAAATTCACAATCAAGAATAAGTATCCCATCCGCAGGATTGATGACTTGTTCGACCAACTTCAGGGTGCTACACATTTCTCAAAGATAGACCTCAGATCAAATTATCATCAACTTTGAGTCAGAGATAGTGACATTTCGAAGATAGCCTTCAAAACTCAGTATGGTCATTACAAATTTGTAGTTATGTCATTTGGACTAACCAATGCTCCTGCAACTTTCATGAATTTGATGAACAGATTGTTCAAGCAGTACTTGGACATGGTCGTTATCATCTTTATTGATGATATCATTATTTACTCTAGGAATGAGGAAGAACATGCAAGTCATTTGAGAGTTGTTCTACAAACTCTCAAAAATCGTCAGTTATTTACAAAATTTAACAAGTGTAGTTTTGGTTACAATCAGTTTCTTTCATTAGGCATATTGCATCTAGTGAAGAATTCAAGTAGATTCCCAGAAGATTAAAGCAGTGAAACAATGGCCTAGACCTACCTCTTCTATAGATATTAGAAGTTTCTTGGGTTTAATGGGCTATTACAGACAGTTCATGGAAGGATTTTCATCCATAGCCTCACCATTGACTAGGTTGACTCAGAAAAAGGTTAAGTTCCAGTGGTCAAATGATTGTGAGAAAGGCTTCATAGAATTGAAAACTAGGTTGACTACAGCTCATGTGATGACTTTACCATAAGGTTCAGATGGTTATGTGATCTATTGTGATGCATCCAGGGTCAGGCTAGGTTGTGTGTTGATTCAAAGAGGTAAGGTTATAGCTTATGCTTCTAGATAGCTTAAGGTACATGAGAAGAATTATCCGACTCATGACCTCGAGCTTGTAGCAGTGGTGTTTGCACTCAAGATTTGGAGGTACTACTTGTATGGAGTTCATATAGATGTGTTCACAGACCAAAAGAGCCTCCAGTATGTATTCACCCAGAAAGATTTGAATCTTCGTCAGAGAAGGTGGCTCGAGTTCCTCAAAGATTATGCTAAAAGCAAGCATTACCATCTGGGTAAGGCGAATGTAGTAGCAGATGCTCTTAGCAGAAAAACCATGGGTAGTGTAGAATATGTTGAGGAAAAAAGAAGAGATCTAGCGAAGGATGTTCACAGACTTGGTCACCTAGGAGTTCTCTTTATGAGCATATCAGATGGTGGTTTAACTGTTCAAAATGAGGCAAAATCCTCTTTGGTAGTAGAGGTTAAGGAAAAGCAAGATAGTGATCTAATCTTGCTTGAGCTTAAGGGTGCAGTCCACAATCATAGAGTGGAGGCTTTCTCCCAAGAGGGAGATGTTAATAGGGTTACTAAGTCTTCTTGCTTTTTGGCGGTCAAGACTGCAGATTCGGCGGATGATTACGCCAAGCTTTACATTGATTGTGAGGTTACATGGGGTTCCTTTGTCTATCATCTCAGATAGAGGTCCTCATTTTACCTCTCATTTCTCGAAGTCATTTCAGAAGGGTCTTGGTACTCAGGTTAATCGTAGAACAACATTTCATCCACAGACGGATGGTCAATCAGAGTGTACCATTCATACCTTAGAGGACGTGTTGAGAACTTGTGTGATCGACTTCAAGGGTAGTTGGGACGATCACCTTCATCTTATTAAGTTCGCCTATAACAATAGTTACTATTCCAACATTCAGATGGCCCGTTATGAGGCATTATATGGGTGTAGATATATATCTCTAGTTGGTTGGTTTAAAGTAGGTAAAGCAGCCTTGATAGGACCATATTCAGACCTTGATGCTATGGAGAAAGTTCAACTCATTACAGATAAACTTTAGACTACCCAAAGTCGCCAGAAGTCGTATGCAGATGTGAGAAGAAGGGAACTAGAGTTCCAAGTTGATGATTGGGTTTTCCTGAAAGTGTTACCTATGAAGGGGGTGATGAGATTTGGAAAGAAAGGGAAGATTAGTCCCAGATATGTAGGCCCTTACCGGATCTTGAAAAGGATTGGTAAAGTGGCTTATGAGTTAGAGTTGCCAACATACTTAACAACAGTGCATCCAGTCTTTCACATTTCACTTTTGAAGTAGTGTGTGGGTGATCAAACATTCGTAGTGCCATTAGAGAGTGTGGCTGTAAAAGATAGCCTTTCTTAGGAGGATGTACCAGTTGAGATTCTCGACCGTCAAGTTAGAAGGTTGAGAAATAAAGAAGTAGCTTCAGTCAAGGTTTGGTGGAGGAGTCAATCCTTAGAGGGAGCTACTTGGAAAGCAGAAGCAGCCATGAAAGCCAAATATCCTCACCTTTTTCCTTCTGACTCCACTCAGCCTGAGGTAACAGTTCCTCTTCAGTTTTTTTAGTCATTCATGCATAAATTTAGTCTTAGAATCATATTCCTTTAATTTGTACTTGCATTTTCAGCGTATATGCATGTCCTTGGAACTCAGTTCAGTTAGAAATTCAGTACTCAGTGTTTAATGGTAGGGATTGTAGCCCTCTCCCTCCATCTAAACTAGTTTAGTATTCTTTCGAGGACGAATGGTCCCAGGGGGTAGATAATGTAACACCCTAATCCGAAACAAACCAAAAATGTAGATTTTAAGAAGTTGCAGGTAAAACCCACGGTTGCCATCCACGGACCAGAGGTCAGATCACGGCCCGTGCTGGTGGTCGATGGTTCACCACTGCAACCCCTCCCCAACCAAACTTAGAAAATTGGCTAAGTCTCGACCCAGGGTCCATAGGTCAGACCACGGTCTGTGGTCTGTGTCCGTGGATCAAGACTCCTTTACCTAGCCTCTGTCACGAACTGCGGTCAACCAACACGGACCGTCGTTCGATCAACGGTCCGTAGGTCGGACCGTAGATGAGGGTCAACAGTTTGTTAAAGGAGAATTGTTGAGTGGGTCAACTTCAGATGGTTATAACTCTTAGAACAAAGGGAATTATATGTCCCATGACCTATGATATGATAGATAATTGAATCCTCTTTCCAATGCCAACTAGTTTGCTAATGTCCGACCTCCGAATAATAAGTTATACTTATTTTAGTGAAGCCCTGTTAGGTGGACTTGACCAACGACCCCAATCTACGGACCATCGATTGACTTATGGCCCGTAGGTCCAATCCGTTGGTCACTTCGACAGCAATTAAGTCAAGGGTCATTTGGTTTTTTCCTATTTCGTTGGACCCCTAAGATACATTGTTTAGACCCTAAATCATAAGGGTTTAGTCCATTTAAGTCTAGAAACATAACTAGAACATATCTAAGTCAGATCATTAATCAAAACATAAAAAATTAGAGCATAAGAGGAGAAGAGAAGTCAAGAACCGGGTTCAAGAACGCAACAAGCTCCTTCAATTTCAGCCCCCAAATCAAAAGATTTCTCAATGGAATTTGTCCCCAAGTATGTGGGATTTCACTGGTGGGTTCCTTTCACCCATTAGGTCCCTAGAATTCAGTCAGATTTTTGATTCCATGCTTATGAACAGACCTAGGGTTTCTAGAATTTCAACAGACCATCATGAATTAGTTATTTAAATGTTCCAAATCAGATTATCATGTTTTTTCTCAGTTTATTACATAAATTTCAGAACCCTAGCTATATATTTCTTTAGTTCTTGAATTACACATGCTAGGTTAGATATCTGAGTTATTCAATTTTACATGCCTCAATTGTTAATGCATCATTATCAGTTTAATTATTGTATTCTCAGTTTGCATGTTCAGTTTTGAGCTATCCAGTATTTATAGAAATTCAGTGATAACTAGTTTACCAATTAATTTATTGGGAGTAGCATAATACCGAGTTGGACTAGGGTTCAGCATACCCAGGTAGTCCCAGAACTACGAGCCACGTAGGTGTAAGTCCCCTCTGTGGGCAACATCAGTTTAGTGATCACGCCACTCATGCCTCTATACCTTTGGCTGGGTATATTGGGTCTTCTCGATAGGGATTATACATCAGACTCCACATTTAGCTTATGTGGTTTTATTGTTGGTTTTTAGTAGCTCTCACAGGTCAATCAAACTCTATTGCGTTGACCACATTTACAGTTCATTCAGTATTCAGTCAACATGTTATAATTTAGTCATTGCATTCAGTTAGCTCAGTATTTAGCATACATATCATGTTCAGATTATTTCATTGCTTTATTGCTTTGTTCAATTATATGTTATTTCAGTTTTACTCTATCCTCCATGCTTAGTACCTTTCAAGTACTGATGCATACGTGCGCTACATCTTCTCGTTATGTAGGTTCAGGTACTCAGCATCCAGATCACGCTTAGGTCGATTGCCAATCTTTAGTTCAGCATCATCAGTGGTGAGTCCTCATTCTTCGAGGACTACTGACATGTTTATATTTATGGCTTTTAGTCTTTTAGTTCAATATTTTCTAGACTTAGTTGGGGCATGTCCCAGCATTTCTAGTCAGTTTATAGGCTTATTTCTGTCATAGTTAGATTCAGCTTAGTATTGAGTTAATATCTTCTTTGTATTAAACTCATCATTTTCATTTATCGCAGTAATAGTGTATGGGTATTCCCGATCAGTTTATTTCTATTTATGATTTAGCTTCCACATCAGTTTATTATCTTTAGTATGCTCATGATCATGCCAACAGGGTCAGCTTGGGATCACTTGTGGTCCTAGGTCCTGTGTCTGCATCTCGGGGTTAGCCTGGGGTGTGACACATAATTTCCTTATTTGAGACTATTTTTGTGTTTCAGTCTATCCGCTTGTAAGTAAGCAAGGCCAGGGGTTCACTTGGGGCCAGCAATGGTTCTCGAGTGCCGGTTCTGCCCAGAGTGTATGGTTGGGGCAACACAATAATAAGGTAAGAGACATGGAATTTTAGACTTGTGAGAAAGCTCTTCTTAAAGTGTCACCCATGAAATGGGTGATGAGATTCAGCAAGAAGGGCAAGTTTATACCTGATACATTGTACCATTCAAAATTCTTGACTGTGTAGGGCTAGGGGATATTCTTTACCTCCTAGCTTATTGGGATTTCATCCGGTATTTCATGTGTTCATGTTGAAAAATTATCATGGGGATAGGGATTACATAATAAAATGGGACTTACTATTGGTAGACAAAGACCTTCAGTAGGAGAAGGAACCGGTTGTAATTTTTAGTCGCAATATACAAAAGCTGAGGACCAAGGATATAAAATCTATGAAAGTTCAATGGAAGCATCATCCGGTTGAGGAAGATACTTGGAAAATCAAGAAGGACATGCGAGACAAGTATCCCTAGTTGTTCAGTGATTCATGTTCTACTCTACCATTAATTTAGCCAGTTTTCCTAGTTGATCACTTAGGGATGAGTGATAGATAAATTAGTATCTATTATAACGACTTGTTTCCGTCGTTAGGGAAAAGCCAATGGAGAAGGAATTGGGGCCAGAAAACATTTTGAGTACTGACTTGAAAATTCTTAGCCTAGTTAGATTTGGATAAAATCTGAGTCAGGTGAGGTCTAGGGAAATTTGGCAATTATATGAGATTTAATAATGATTTTGATTACATGAGTGGATAGATGAGATGTTAAGGAACTCGTACGACTTTACAGAATTTAATTCGGGCGAGTAGAATTCCCGAAACTAATCTTGGTGTAAAATAGTAGTTTTAGAACATCAAGGGTTGAATGTGTGTTGTGAAATGTGGGTTTGGAACTCAAATTTCGAGTTTTTGTCTCCCTGCAAGCTGCAAGGGAGGGATTAATCCCAAAAACATTATTATTTTGGAATTTTCATTCTTGAGAGCTAAGAAACTACCCAGGGCAAGTTCTTGACAGTTTTCTAACTCTTCTAGTGCTGAAGGTAATGTTTTTACTCCCATAATCCATTTTTCGATTCGTTGAACTTAGATTCTTGGGTGATTATCATTAGGGGATGGTTTTGACATGAAACTAATGGTGGAAAAAGCCCTAAGTTAGGTCTTGGGATCTTGGGCTTGGCATAGGGTTGATAATTTTAATTGTAATATTGGTAATTAGGCCTTAATTATTGATCCTTGCATATATTTGTTGTTTTTAGACAATGAACACATGGAAAGAGTCCGAAAAGGTACGATTCAAGTGCCTTAGGGGGATTCGAGCCTGGTTTCGAGGTAGGTGATAGTTTAATTTCACGTTTGTGTGATGTATGTGAGTAATTACTCTATTGTAATGCATGCATGTATGTTAATGAGTCACTATTATTCAAACCTAATGAAATGAGTATGAATGAACAATTGTATGCCATGAATCAACACTTGATTGTATGATTGTTAGTATGTACAATATGAGTGTTAATATGACTGTGGTTGTGTTGATTGGATTGGGTGTCACGTTTCGACATATATATTGGATCGGGTGTCCGTTCTGACCCATGCATTGCATTGGATATCCCATTCTGACACATGCATTGGATCGGGTGTCACGTTCTGACACATTAATTAAATATGGTGTCATGTTCTGACACACTAACAATTTAGGTATGGCTTCCATGAGAAGACCATTGTACTGTTATTTCTACTTGTTATTGAGAATGTGGAATTCTATTTTGTCCCAAAACGATAATTGATGTACATATTCTGTATATGCGTGTTTACCAAATTGTGATTGCTTGTATATGTTCGCTTACTGGAATAGCTGTGTGATCCTACCAGTACATTGTCGTTGTGCCTTGATACTACACTTTCTCGTTCTTTGTTGAATACAGGGCATCTTTAGGCGACTATTGATAGATCTCAGCTAGGAGATCAGTGATCGAGACCAGATTTCAAGAGTGAGCCAGCACTTTCAAGCTTCCATGAAATCCTTCATTTTTTTAGTCTATTCTCTTCGGACTCAGACTATTGTTTAGATATTTCCTATGTTTGGTTGGGGTTGTACCCCTTTTTCTTAGACTTGTTGCACTTTAGATATTTTGGTACAATGACTTTCAGTTCTAGCGGTTAATTTCCGCAATAGTTTTGGTAATTATTGTTGAACTTTGGAGTTTATGGGAACTCCATACCTCTTAGATATTTAAACCTGCTTCTGTATCTTTGAATTTGTAGTTTTGTGGTTAAGGTACCTTAGTTGGGTTGTAGTAACGATTCTCCCACCAAAGGGTTAGTTTGGGTGCCAATCACAGTGGTCTGGGTCGTGACATTTAAAATAAACTTACAATATGTATAAGCATGATAGGTGATACACGTACAAAATTCATATCTTCTTTTCATTGTCACAATCAACAAAAATCTCATTTATGTTTGAATCTCCAACTCTGTTTCTTGTTTCCATTGTAGCATATACATTGGTGGTGCTCTCTTTGCTTATCGTTACAACACTATTTTTTCTAGCCAATATTCGTCCATCGATTATTGGTGCTCAGTTATTTCTTATCGAGTGGTTATGAATCGACAACGTTGTTGGCCAGATAATTATACCATAATTTTTTTGCGAACTAGCATATTGTGGGACCAAAGATGAGTTAATGGTGGATTTCATAGTAAAAAAATATTAGATGCCAATAAAGGAGAATGCATGATGACATTTAGTAAACTCGCATGTTCAGCTGATTTCAATTTTCCTTGTAAGAATGTTTCATATGTATATAGTGGAGAACGTAGTATAGCATTTTGTAAATTCGCATTTTGTTGGACCGCAAGTTGAGTTGATGGTAGATATTTTATCAAAAAAGTACTGGATACATATATGTGCGAATGTAGTATAATACTTTGCTTGAACAATAGTGGATGAATAGTTCATAAAAGATTCATGAATTTAATATGCATACGAAATGCTTCATAACATAAAGCACATTGAAGTAATCAACGAGAAGGTAATAAAAATTGAGGATAAAAAATTGCATTATTCATATTTAGATTGTGAATGACAAAAAAAATCTCCACATAAAGAAATAGCTGGAAAAAATTATCAAATATGCACTATAATTTCGTAATGTAGTGATTTATTTTTCCTAATCTATTTTCTATATTTAACTCATTTATTGCAACATACATTAGAAGAAAAAAATGTTTTCTCTCTAAGTCACAAACTTTAGAAGAGGAATATGTTTTCTCTTGAAATTGATCAAGTGCACTCCTTATATGTAACAACCTATATCCGTCGTTATAGAAAAGCCAATGGGGAAAATTTTTGGGCCAGAAAACGTTTTATAGTACCTTGAAAATTCCTAGCCTATGTCCAAATTTGGACAAAATCTAAGTCATGCGAGGACTTGGAAAATTTGGTATTGAATGAGAGATGCAATAATTATTTTGGTTACATAAGTGGATACGACTTTATAGAATCAAATTCGGGTGAGTAGAACTCCCGAAATGATCTTAGCGTGAAAAGGTAGTCTTTGAATGTCAGGGGTTGAAGGTGTGTTGTGAAATGGGGGTTTGAAACTCTAAATCCCACTCTCTGTCTCCGTGCAAGCCACTGTGGAGGGATTATTCCCGCCAGGGCGGGGCCGCTCTGGTGGGATGGGATCTGCCCTAGTGGCCCAGTCGTGAATTAAGTCGGGATTAAACCCCAAATATGTTATTGTTCTATAATTTTCATTCTTGAGAGCTAAGAGATGAACCAACGCAAGTTCTTGAGAGTTTCCCCCCTCTTCAAGCACTAAAAGTAAGGATTTTACTCCCCTAATCCATTTTTCGATCCGTAGAACTTAGCTTCTTGGTTAATTATTATTAGGGGAGGGTTTTTGGACTTAATTGATGGTGGCAAATAGCCCTAGATGCACCATAGGATCATCAATTTGGTCTTGGGTTATTGGGTTTGTTATATTCAGGATAGTTAGACCTTTGATTATTGATCCTTATGTACCTTAATTGTTTGTAGACCTACAACAAGCGGAATGAATCCAGAAAAGGGAGATTCAAGTGCCTTAAAGGGATTAAAACTTGGTTTCAAGGTAGGTGACAGTTTGATTTCTTGTTTGCGTGATATATGTTGGTGATTAGTTCATTGTAATGCTTGTATGTATGTGAATAAAGCCTTGTTGATCAAACCTAATGAAATGAGTACGAATGATTAAATGTATGCCATTATTTGACACTTGGTTGTATGATTATAAGAATATACATATGAGTGTGATTTTAATTGTGGTTGTGTTTAATGGACCGGGTGTCACTTTCTAACACACTAACTTAGATCGGGTGCCACGTTCCGACGCATATATGGGATTGGGCGTCACGTCTGGCACACTAATCAGGATCCGGTACCACGTTCCGATACACTAAAAGTTTGGGTATGGGTTCCATTAGAGGACCATTGAATGTCATATTTACTTGTTATCGAGAATGTTAATTTGTACATTAATCTTGAATCCATAACTGTGTATACATTATGTGCATGTCAAGTTTACCTTGTTGTGACTTCTTATAAATGTTACGTTTACTTGAATAACCGTGTGATCCTACCAGTACATGGTGGTTCTGTATTGATACTACACTTGCTCGTTTTTTTTAATACATGGCATCTTCAGGTGGCTACTGATAAACCTCAACTAGAAGAGTAGTGATCGAGATCGTATTTCAAGGGTGAGCCAGTTATTCCAGACTGCCATGAGGTCCTTCATTTTGTTCAGTCCATTTATCTATACTTAAACTATTGTTTAGCTACTTTTATGTTTGGTTGGGGTTGTACCCTTTTCTCAGATTTGTTGAACTTTAGATGTTTTGGTACATTGAATTTCAGGTTCTAGGGGTGGTTTTCCGCAATGTTTGGTAGTTTTGTTTTTGATAATTTACATAGTTTATGGGAACTCCAGTTTTCTTGAGACATTTAAACTTGCTTCCGTATCTTTAAAAGTTCTAGTTTTCGTTATGTTCTGTAGATGGGTTGTAGTAATGGTACTTCCACTGGAGGGTTATTTCAGCTACCAAACACAACGGGTCATGACAAAGTTGGTATCAGAGCCGTAGGTTTGTTGATCTCGGTGGACCAAAATGATTCTAGTAGAGTCTTGCAGAACAGTACAGAGACGTCTATACTTTTCTTTGAGAGGATATAGGACTTTAGGAAATCTCTCTGTTTTCTCTTGTCTCCTTTCGTGCTTTAACTTGATTCAAATTGGAATCTGCTGATCCAAATTGGTATCTAATTTCCTTCACTCTTCTTTCCATAGATGGTTAACACTCACTTCAACGGCATCGGGCCCGTAGCTCGCGTCAATGAGTTTACTAAAGAGTCTGCAGAAAGCGGCCGCGATCAAGGTAGGAGTATAGAAAGAGCAAGGGGTAGAGGCCGAGGATGGGTAGCACCCACTAGGGGTGGAGGTTCGATTGAGAAGGTTTCCAGAAATGAGGATCCTCATGCGCATCATGAAGAGATAAAGGAGAATATGGAGGTTAAGAATGAGGAAGATGTTGGACCAGAGGAAGAGGTTCAGGCTAAGACTACAAGTATTCCTCCCTTAGACCTGGTTTAGCTCAACAAATTATGACCTTTCTAATAGGATTGGTTGGTCCTGGATTTCTTCCCTCAATTCAAGCGACTTAGACTCCCGCCAACCCCCTATTGCTATTACTATCCTAAAGCTGGGTGGAAATGTAGGTACCGATGTCTTCTTCTGTCCGTTGTTGGATCCTATGATGACTGGTAATGAGCATGAGATGTTTACTAAATTTTTGAATTTGAAGTCGCCCATGTTTCATTATTTTGAGAGTGAGGATACCTACAAATTTATCTTGGATTGTTCTGAGAGGCTACAAAAGTTAGGTATCGTTTATCAGCATGGAGTATAGTTTGTGACGTTCCAATTTTAGTGTGAGGCTAAGCAGTGGTGGAGAGCTTATGTGGAATGCAGATCGTCACCTTTACCCCCACTCACTTGGATACAATTTTATGCTCTATTTTTTGAAAAGTATGTGCCCCGGACATTGAGAGATCACAAGAAGGATGAGTTCACCGCTTTGGATCTAGGTGGTCTGACTGTAGTTTCTTATTAGGCTAAGTTCCATGAGTTGTCTAGATATGCTACACAATTGGTAAATACTGAGGAGGAGAGGATTTGTCTATTTGTCAAAGGATTGAACCCCGAATTTCAGGTATTGTCTGTTCACATGACTTCTGCTGAAAAAAGCTTTACTGAGGTGCTCGACTTTGTGAAGAAATTAGAGGGAATAAAATGTGATGGGCAGGCTACGGCTTTGGCTAAGAAAGTCGAGAGCACATGTAACCTACAGGGAATTTGCTCTAGTGGTTCAAGTAGTCCGACACCTACGGCCCGGCCAATTCATCCCGCAATGCCCGCTTCTACAGATAGTTATTTATGAACCCCACAACAAAATTTTATTTAGTATAGATAGGGAGTCAATTCTTTGGTTAGCGGTAGATCTTCTTTTATCATACTTGTTATGATTGTGGGGAACGTGGGCACGTGAGGAGAGATTGTCTCCAACAGTGCATGTTGGATTCCACGCAGCAGCAGGCTAGAGCAGTGGTACCCACGGGCAACGGTAATAATGGTAAAGGGCGTTCACAAGGTGGATGAGGATAAAATCAATGAGGTCATGGAGCTCGAGGTAATAGTAATACAGCAAGGAAGTAACGTAACCAGGCAAGGAAGTCGTTCGTCAAGATGACAAAGCTCAGTTTTAAGCCTTTTCAAGCAACACCAAGGCGGAGACATCTGATGCAGTGATCACATGTACTATTTTTGTCTGTGATCGAATGGCTAATGTGTTGTTTCATTCGTGTTTTAATTTTTCATACGTGTCAATTCGGTTTGCCATGGGATTTGATGTCGTTTGCAATGTAGTTGATGCCCCCATCCATGTTTCTACCCCAGTTGGAGAGTCTGTCATAGTCACCCATGTTTATTGTGCTTATTTTGTTATGTTTATGGGTTTTCAAACTTAGGTTGATTTGGTTATTTTGGACATGACTGACTTTGATATAATCTTAGGCATGACTAGGTTGTCCCCATATTATGTTGTGCTAAATTGTAACACTAAGTATGTGACTCTAGAGATTCTAGGTAGGAAAAACTTATAGTGGGAAAGCGTGTACAAACATAAGTCAACTAAGGTCATATCCTTCATTCGTGCTACGAAGCTAGTGGGGCAGGGTTGTTTGGCATATTTGGCTCATATTGGAGATGTTGAGATTGAGTCTCCCTCTATTGAGTCTATTCCTGTGGTGTCAGAATTTAGAGAAGTGTTTCATACTTATTTGCCTCGTATGCCTCTGGATGGAGATATGTATTTCTGCATTAATTTGGAACGTCGTACCCAGCCCATCTCCATCCCTCCTTATAGCATGGCCCCTGTAGAATTGAGAGAGCTTAACGCTTAAATTCAAGAACTTCTTGAGAAAGGTTTCAATCGTCCTAGTGCTTTCTTGTGGGGTGCTCCGGTATTGTTAGTGAAGAAACAAGATTGTAGTATGAGGATGTGCATACACTACCGACAGTTGAATAGGGTCACCATTCAAAATAAGTATCCGTTGCTCCGAATAGATGAAATTTTTGACTAGTTGCAATGCGCATCACATTTCTCTAAGATTGATCTAAGGTTTAGTTACCATCAGTTAAAGATTAGGCCTGAGGATGTACCCAAGACAACATTTAGGACCTGCTATGGGCACTATGAGTTTTTAGTAAATATCATTTGGGTTGACAAATGCGCCTGCAGCTTTCATGACTCGAATAAACGGTTGTTCAAAAAACTCCTACATTCTTTTGTGATTGTCTTTATTGATGACATTTTGGTATATTGAAAGAGTAAGGAAGAACATGCCAACCATCTTCGTATTGTTTTGGTGTTCTTGGGAGACAAAAGTTATACGCCAAATTTTCCAAGTGTCACTACAACAAATATGATATATGGCTACGAAATTATTACCTACAACATCAAATTTGTCAATAATTGTTCGCTTTTTGTGAAAAAATTTACTTTTCATGTTGAATTATATGAGACACATACTTTTAGTGACGAAACATAAAAATCCGTAGCAAAATTTGTCCACTAAAGTTTCTCACCAAAAAATTAATTGACGACATTTGTTAAGTAATGTTAGTCACGAATTTAAAGTTATCGGTGACACATTATTTTGTCACTAATAATGTATCTAATTCATGACAAAAAAAATTTTGTCTTAAAATTTCATCTAAAAAAACATGTTGTTACTATATAGACAAATTAGAGTTCGTAGTTAATTATTATAAGTTTTTTCTATAAAAATTGAGCTTTAGTTATGACATTTATTTTCGTCACTAATAATACAAATAATTGGTAACAAATATTTTATTGTCTCTAATCAATCTATTACGAAAAAAAAATTGTCAGAATATATGTAAGGTTTTAAATAGCAACGCCTTAAAATTTGTATTGAATAATTCAACTATTTTCTACAAAAATAAATTCATACCTAAATATAATTTTTTGTTCGCTAGAATTGTTCATCATTACAAGTAACAACTTACAAAAGAATAATACAAGTGTTTCATAAGAAATAGACAGAGTCCATTCGTTAATTGGCGAGGGAAAATATTAAAACCAACAAATTTGGTCGATTTTTTAAAAATGAAAAAGTTCCATTCATCAATTTTCTTAAATTATGCAATTATAAAATGTATCATTTGAAAAATACAATCGAGGTTATAAGTACCGTGAGTGTGGTACGGTTCTACCACTTGCTCACTAATGTTTGTTGGTTTAACACTTTTTTGATTTATTTGATACACATTCATCTATAAAGATGATAAAAAAAAAAATCTCAAATCTTGGTGCTAATTTTTGTGTGTTTCTATTGATTTGTGATTGATAAACTACTTAGACTAAGTGGATCTATTTGCTTCTGTCTAAAAATATGTACATATTTAAAAGTAATTCCACATACGTACGTAGAGAAACTATACAGAGATAACATTGACTTACAAACTTAGACTTTGTAAATGTGCGAAATATTTCATGAATTTCTATTAACTTTTTCCATCACTGTGAAAAATGAAATAAACTAAAAATTGAAAGCACAAATGAAAGAAATGAACCAACTAGGATTTCAAATATATTATGATGAAATATTATAGTTGTGGGTATCAATGTCCTTTTCAAAACAATTGAATTACTGATAGAATTGAACCGATTATTCAAAAAACAATTATAAAATGGAAAGTTTAATTTTATATAAATTTATAATTGTACTGAATAACTTTTAAAATTTATAAAAATATATAAATAAAATGATAGAATTGTACTGAATATATTTAAAGATATTATAAAAAATATATAGTTTAATTAAAATTTAATCTACATCTGAATGAATTGTGGGTGGTAAATTTCATTCATTTGTGTATGTGTATAAATAATCATATAATATATTATTTGTACATAAGTTAAATTTGAAAGAAGTTAATGAAGTTAAAAATAAAATAAAAATGAGACACGAGAGAGAGTTGATCGGATGGTAAGAACTCCTCACTTCCAACCTTAAGGTTGTGAGTTTGAGTCTCCATGAAAGCATAATGTCGGAGCTCCTGGGAGGGGTTAAAACATTGAGATGGGAGATAATAGGAAATTTAACCTTTTTTATAATAAAAAATTTATCCGTAATTAATACATTTAATAAAACAATATTTTTTTGTATATATATTATAGTCATTAGTGACGAAATTAGATTTTGTTCAACTATGAAATACATATAACTTTAGAGACAATTGATGTCGTCACAAATTGAAGTAAAATAATTAGTGATGATATAATTTTGTCGGTAGTAATAACCTTTTTAGTGACAGAACATACTATTATGTACAAAAAAAATATACTTTTTACGACAAATAAATTTTTAACAAATGTTTAATCATTTGGGGACGATTCTTCTTATTGTAGTTAATATAATACTTTTAGCGACGAAGCACTAAATCGTATTTATATACTTTTAGCGACACACATTTAGTGATTGACAAATTAATTTTCATCTCACATGATTTTTATTGATGAAATATGATTTATAAATGATGAAATTATTTGTCCCTAATAATTGAATTTGGTGTAGTGTGTGAGTTCTGGTTGGATTCAGTTTTCTTTTTGGGGCATGTATTTCCAAGGGAAGGGGTAATGGTAGATCCCTAAAGATTGAAGTGATTAAGAATTGGGTTCGGCATAGCTTTGTGACTAAAATAAGGAGTTTTGTGGGGCTCGCTAGCTACTATCGTCAATTTGTTAAGAACTTCACTTATATTACCATGGATCTGACAAGGTTGACCAGAAAGGAGGTGTCTTTTGAATAGACAGAAAAATGTGATGAGAGCTTTCAAAAGCTCAAGACTCTTTTGACCACAACACCGATTCTAGCACTATCGGTGGAACGTAAAGATTTTATTGTTTTTTGCGATGCTTCCTATTTGGGTTTGGGTGTTGTGTAAATGCAGGATAAGAATGTTATAGCTTAAGCATCGCGGCAGTTGAAGGTGAATGAGAGGAGTTACCCAACACATGATTTAGAGTTGGCAGTGGTAGTGTTTGCTCTTAAGATCTGGCGGCATTACCTCTATGGTGTCAAGTGTGAGGTGTCTACTGATCATCATAGTCTACAACATGTATTCACTCAAAAGGATTTGAATTTGAGACAGAGAAGGTGGATGGAGTTACTCAAAGATTATGATGTCACCATCCAGTATTATCCGGGTAAGGCTAATGTAGTGGTAGATGCGCTAAGCCAGATGCTAGTAAGTATGGGTAGTCTAGCTTGCTTGAGTGTGTCCAAGCAACCTTTGGCTAAGAAAATTCACACCTTAGAATCTAAGATCATACAGTTGGGCATCTCAGAGAATTTGAATGAGATCAGAAAGAGAAAAGTGTCTGGCAAGGCACAAGATGTAACTTTAGATTCGAGGGGGAGGGGGGAGGGGGGTGGGGGGTGTACTCTTTTTAAAAGGAAGGGTTGGTGTTCTTCATGTAGATGACTTGATTCAAAAATTATTGTCCGAGGCTCATGGTTCGCGGTATTCCATTCATCGGGAGTTATCAAGATGTACTGAGACTTAAAGCAACTTTATTAGTGGCCTGGCATGAAGAAATACAAAGCTGAGTTTGTGGCTAAGTTCCAAAACTATTAGCAAGTAAATTATGAACACCAAAGGCTTGTAGGTTTGCTTCAGAGAATGCCAATTTCGGAATGGAAATGGGAAAGGATATCTATGGACTTTGTGGTTGGTCTTACCTAGACATTGGTAAAGTTTGATTCTATTTCGATAGTGGTTGACGGATTGAGTAAGTCAGCCTATATTATACTAGTCCGAATAGACTATAATGCGCAACAGTTGGCTAAGGTTTATGTTAAAGAGATAGCGAGGCTGTACTGGTGCCTCTTTCTATCATCTTAGACCGTGGTACACTGTTCACGTCCAAGTTCTGGAGAAAATTACATGATGAATTGTATGCACGCAACTCACCTTTAGAACAGCCTTTCATTTGCAGACGGACGAGCAGTTAGAGAGGACTATTCACGTGTTAGAAAACATGTTGAAGGCATGTGTGATTGACTTTGGAGGACATTGGGATAAGCTCCTACTGTTGTGTGAGTTCTCCTATAATAACAGTTACCACTCCAACATTTACATAGCACTGTTCGAGGCACTTTATGGAAGGGAATGTAAATCACCCATAATATAATTTGAGGGTGGAGATGTGAAACCTTTAGGGGTTGACTTGGTGAAGGATGCTCAGGATAAGGTTAGAAGCATCCAAGCTAAGCTCCTAGCAGCCCCGAGTCGATAGAAAAAGTATGCAGATCATAATGTAAGGGACACGGCATTTCAGACTAGTGAGAAAGTTCTTGTTAAAGTGTCACCCATGAAAGGGTTGATGAGATTTGGCAAGAAGGTCAAGCTTAGTCTGTGATACATTGGTCCATTTGAGATTCTTGATTGTTTAGGGCGAGTGGCTTATAGATTGGCCTTACCACCTAGCTTATCTGGAGTTCATTTAGTATTTCATGTGTACATGTTGAAGAAGTACCATGGGGACGGAGATAATATCATGAAGTGGGACTAAATGTTATTAGACAAAGACCTCCAGTATGAGGAGGAATCAAATGCAATCCTTGATCACGATATCCGAAAGCTAAGGACCAAATAGATTAAGACTGTGTAGGTTCAATGGAAGAATCATCCAATTGAGAAAGCTACTTGGGAAACCGAGAAGGATATGTGAGAAAAGTACCCTCGGTTGTTCAACGATTCAGGTACTACTCCACCTTTACTTTAGCTTGTTTTTCCTAAATTGTCACTTGAGGAAGAATGATGGGTAAATTGGTATCTATTGTAATGACCTATTCCCGTCGTTATAGAAAAGCCAAAGGGGAAAAATTTTGGGCCAGAAAACTTTTGGGTTGTAACTTGAAAATTCCTAGCCTAGTCCAGATTTGGACGAAATTTCAGTCATACAAGGTCAAGTGAAATCTAGTAATGAATAAGAGATCCAATATTGATTTTGGTTACATGAGTGGATAGCCAAGGCGTTAAGGAACCCGTACGACTTTACAGAATCAAATTCAGGAGAGTAGAACCCCTAAAACTTATCTTAGCATGAAAAGGTAGTCTTTCAACGTCATAGGTTGAAGGTGTGTTGTGAAATAAGGGTTTAAACTCTAATTCCAGCTCTCTGTCTCCATGTAAGCTGGTGTGGCGGGATGGGGTCCGCCGTATCAGCTCAATCGCGAATTAAGTCAAGATTAAACACAAAATATGTTATTATTCTGCAAATTTTCGTTCTTGAGATCTAAGAGACGAACCAGGGAAAGTTCTTGACAGTTTCCCACCTCTTATAGCACTTAAGGTAATGATTTTATTCCCGTAGTCCATTTTTTTATACTTAGAACTTAGATTCTTGGTTAATTATTATTGGGGGAGGGTTTTAGGGCTGCATTTGATGGTGGGAAAAAGCCTTAGCTACACCATAGGATCATGGGTTTGGTCTTAGGTTATTGGGTTTGTTATAATCCCGATAGTTAGACCTTTGATTTTTTATCCTTGCATAGATTAATTGTTTGTAGACCTAGAACTAGCAGAAAGAATCCAGAAGGGAAGATTCAAGTGCCTTAGAGGGATTCAAGCTTGGTTTCGAGGTAACTAATGGTTTGATTTCATTTTTGCGTGATATATGTTGGTGATTACTTTATTGTAATGCATGTATGTATGTGAATGAAGCCTTGTTGATCAAACCTAATGAAATTAGTATGAAACGGTAAATGTAAGCCATGATTTGACACGTGATTATATGATTATGAGAATGTACTTATTAGTGTGATTGTAATGGTGGTTGTGTTTAATGGATCGGGTGTCACGTTCCGACACACAAATTTGGATCGGGTGCCAAATTTCGGTGCATATATGGGAATAGGTGTCATGTCTGGCATAATAATTGGGATTGGGTGCCACGTTCCAGTTCACTAACAGTTTGGGTATGGGTTCCATGAGAAGACCATTGAATTGTAATATTTAGTTGTTATTGAGAATGTGAATTTGTACATTGGTCCTAAATCGATAACTGTGTATACATTCTGTGCATGGCATGTTTACCTTGTTGTAACTACTTATATATGTTTACTGGAATAGTCATATGATCCTACCAGTACATGGTGGTTGTGAACTAATACTACACTTTCTCGTTCTTTGTTGAGTGCAGGGCATCTTCAAGCAGCTACTGATACATCTCAGCTAGAAGAGTAGTGATCGAGATAAGATTTCAAGGGTGAGCCAATTCTTCCAGGCTGCCATGAAGTCCTTCATTTTTTTTAGTCCATTTATCTGAACTTAGACTATTGTTTAGATACGTTTGTGTTTGGTTGGGGTTCTACCCTTTTCTTAGACTTATTGCAATTTAGGTATTTTGGTACATTAACTTTTAGGTTTTAGGGGTAGTTTTTCAATGTTTGGTAGTTTTGTTTTTGATAATTTCCAGAGTTTATGGGAACTCAAGTTTTCATTCGACATTTAAACCTGCTTTCGTATCTTTAAATGTTCTGGTTTTCGTTAAGTTATGTAGATGGGTTGTAGTAATGGTTCCTCCACCGAAGGGTTAGTGTGGGTGTCAATCACGACGATCTGGGTTGTGACACTATATAACTAAAGAATGTGTGGTATATTATCTTTATTTAATATAATTGCCCTAAGTGATTCACCATTTTTAAAACTCATTTAAATTAAATCTGCAATATATATATATATAGGCGCTACACGTGAAAAATTTCTATCTCTTTTCTTTGGTACAATCAACAACTATCTCATTTGTATTTCAGTCTCCAACATCATTTCTTCTTTTCATTATAGCTTATTCATTGGCGGTGTTGCCCCCCAAGGTTCCACCTATCGGTACATCACTATTTCTTCTAGCCATTTGTTGTCTATTGATTATTGATTCTCTAATACTTTATATCGGGTGGTTATGATTCGACAGCGATGTTGATAAGATAACCATACTATCATATCTTTGTGAACTCGCACATTGTGGGGTAGAATTTGAGTTGAAGGTGGATTTCTTGAGAAAACAATATTTGATGCAAATACAAGAGAATGCAGGATAACATTTGGCGAACTCACATATTGAGTTAATTATTGATTTTCTTGTAAAAATATTTCTAGATGCATATATTGGAGAATGTAGGATAGCATTTTGTAAACTCGCATGTTGTGGAGTTGTAGGATAATCTGATAGTAGATTTTCTATCAAAACCTATTGGATGGATACGTGCGAATGTAGGATAATATTTAACTTAGACAATAATAAATAAGTAGTTCGTACAAGATTCATGAATTCGAAACGCTCCATAGCATAAATAAAATTGAAGTAATAGATGAGAAGGTAATAAAAATGAAGAAGGAGAAAATTTTGCATTATTCATATTTGGATTGTCAATGACAAATACATTCTCCAAAGTAAGAAGTTGTAGAGAAAAAAATAACAATTCTGAACTATAATTTTGTAATTGAATGATTTTGTTTTTCCTAATTTGTTTCCTATATTTAACTCATTTATTGCAACATACTTCAAAAAAAATTAATTGTTCTCTCTAAGTCACAAGCTTTAGAAAAGGAATATGTTTTCTCTTGAAATTGATCAAGTGCACTCCTTATATAACTAAAGACTTTGTTGTCAGTTGTCTTTATTTAATGCGCATTGCCCAAATTTCACTCACCATTTTTATTTTTTTGTATTTCAAATATTGTATGTCAAAATTTATTACGAAGTAGGTAAATATAAAGAAAAAATCAAATAAATTGAGTACAAATTTAATAATGATATCCAAAAAAATCAAATTACATGCACTTGTTATATAAAGATAGAAAGAACGTATATTTTTGTAAAAGAAAATACATATATCATATATCAACATATTTAAAACTTATTTCAACTAAACTAAACTTACTATTACCAAATATATAAATTAATATACATATGATATATGTGTGGTACACATACATAAAAATTATTTATAATTGCTATATATGTAATACACAGACAAAATACATGCATTAGCTACTTTAACTATAAGAAGTATACCTTCTAATAATAGAAAAATATATACCGTTGAATGGCATATTTGAAACTCATTTGAATTAAACTTACAAAATATACCAAAAAGAAACAAATCATGGTAGGTAATACATATGCAAAATTTGAATCTTCTTTTCGTTGGTACAATCAACAACATTCTCATTTGTATTTGAATCTCCAACTCCATTTATTCTTTACATTTGTAACATATACATTGTCATTGCTCTGTCCTTGCTTATCAGTACAACTCTATTTTTTCTAGTCATTTATTGTCTATCGATTATTGGTTCCTTGTCATTCTTATCAAGTGGTTATGATTAAACGACGATGTTGGCCAGATAAGCATGCCATCATTTCTTCGTGAACTCGCATATTGTGGGGCCGCAGATTGAGCTGATGGTAGATTTTCACTGAAAAGTTATTTAATGCATAGACATCTGAAAATAAAATGTTATTTTGTTCAAAAAATAATGGATGAGTAGTTCGTACATGATTCATGAATTTCAGAGGACTACAAAATGCTCCATATAATAAAGGACACCGAAGTAACAGATGAGAAGGTAATGACAATGAAAGAGAGAGAAAAAATGCATTATTCATGTTTGGAGTGTCAATCACAAATAAATTCTCCAAAGTAAGAAATTGCATTGAAGAAAATAACGATTATGCACTATAATTTTTTAATGTAATGATTTATTTTGCCTAATTTGTTGCTTATATTTAACTCATTTATTGCAACACACATCAAAAAAATATTTATATTTTCTTTCTAAGTCACAAATTTTAGAAGAAGAATATATTTTCTTTCAAAATTGATCAAGTGTACTCCTTGTCATTTATCTTTATTTAATGTGTATTGCCTATAGTTCATTTACCTTTTTTGTTTGGCTTTCAGCTATAACATGTCTAAAGTTATTACCAAGCAGATAAATATGGGGAAATATTTAAAAATTAAGTACAAATTAAATAATGGTGTCCAAAAATTCAACTTGCATACAACGTGCACTAGTTATAAAAGCATCATATATAGAAATACATATATCATATATAATATGTCATCATATTTAAAGCTAATTTAAACTAAACTTACTATTACTAAATGTATAAAAATTTAAAAAGGGTATATGCATGAAAGGTGTACATAAAAATGAAGTATAATAAATATATAAGTGATACATGTACAAAATACATGCATTAGTTACTTTAACAGTAACAGAAATACCTTTTAATAATAGAGAGCCATATACCGTAGAATGACATATTTAAAAGTCATTTAAAGTACACTAATAAAATGATAGATGATACACATGTAAAATTTGTATCTTCATTTCATTGGTACAGTCAACAACAATCTCTTTTGTATTTGAATCTCCAACTTTTCTTCTTCTTTTCATTTGTAGAATATTTATTGGCGGTACCCACCTTGCTTATTGCTACATCACTCTTTCTTCTAGCCATTTGTTGTCAATCGGTTAGTAGTTCTCTATCATTTTTTACCGGGTGGTTATGATTCAACAATAATGTTGGCTAGATAACCACACAATTAATTTTTTGCAAACTCGCATATTGTGGGGCCAAAGGTTGAGTTGATAGAGAATTTTCTGAAAAAATAAATGTTGGATGTACATATAGGAGAACGTAGGATGTCATTTTGTGAACTCGCATGTTGAGATGATTTCCTTGTAAAAAAAATTTTAGATGCATATACTGGAGAGTGTAAATAACATTTTTTAAAATCACATGTTGTGGGTCCGCAGGTTAAGCTGATGGTAGATTTTCAATCAAAAAAGTATTGGATGCATATATGTGCGAATGTATGATGAATTTTTTCTCAAACAACAATGAAAGAGTAGTTCGTATGAGAATAATGAATTCCATATGAGTACAAAACGCCCAATAGCATAAAAGACATCGAATTAATATATGAGAAGGTAATAAAAATGAAAAAGAAGAAAACCTTGCATTATTCATTTTTGAAGCATGAATGACAAAATTAAGAAATTGTGGGAGGGGGGGGGGGGATACCAATTATGCACTATAACTTTGTAATGTAATAACTTCTTTTTCCTAATTTATTTCCTATATTTAACTCATTTGTTGCAACACACTTTGGATAAAGAGTATTGATTCTGCTCTCAAAGTCACTAATTTTAGAAGAAGAATATGTTTTATCTCGAAATTGATCAAGTGCACTCCTTATATTACAATACTTTTGTTGTCATATATCTTTATTTAATACGTATTGCCCAAAGTTCATTCACCAGATATACTTGGCTTTATCGCATGTCTAAAGTTAATATAAAGTAGATTAATGTGAAAAAAATATTCAAAAATTGAGTACAAACTAAATAATGGTGTCGAAAAAAAATCAAATTAAATTCATAACACGTGCACTAGTTATATAAACTTTGAAAGTACATATATTTTTATCATAGAAAATACATATATCATGCATCTACATATTTAAATCTCATTTAAATTAAACTTCTTATTACCAAATATACAAAAAAAATAATAGGTGATATATGTGTGGAACACATACATAAAAAATAGATAAAATTAATATATAGGTGATACAGGTACAAAATACCTGCATTAATCACTTTAAATATAAGAGGAATACCTTTTAATAAAAGGGAAACATATACAGTAGAATGACATATTAAAAACACATTTAAACTAAACTTACAAAATATATCAAAAAAAGAAAAAGAAAACCTGACAGGTGATACACGTCTCAAATCCATATCTTCTTTTCATTGGTACAGTTAACAACAATATCATTTGTACTTGAATGTTACGCCCCGAGCCTACACACTGGGCGCGACGGGCACGCAAGAACCATTGCTGGCCCCAAGTGCACTTTGGCATGGCTTAACTCTTAGCGGAAGACTTACTCATACATAATATGAACACAAAATCACAACTTTACTCAATGTCTCAAAGAAATAATTAGAATATTTTAGAAATAAAACATATAACTAGCCAAACAGGCAACTCAAGTTTCAACATAAACAAGACTCATGAACTATTGTCTATCTATATATGAGGCCTCTAATACTATGCGGGATGCTAGGACAAGACCCCCGATTATCCTAACAAACTAAAATAACTGAATATAAATAAGGGATCGTCCGAAAGCAAGGAGGTTGTAGCACCCTAGAAATTTTTTGAGCTAAGACTTGAACCTTCGTTCATAGTGAGTAAGTTTTTACCAAAGAATTTAAATATTTCTCAAGTGTGAAGGTCACTAGATATAGCACCTTGAGTTCCAAAAAGATCTAAAGAGAGTCCATTCAAGTCATTGCTAAGTTTTTCTTAAGTTTTGAGTCAAATTCAAATGACAATAACTTTTAGTATAGAATGAGTTAGGAGACCATAAGATATAAAATTAAAGTCCTTCGACTCCTCTATGAGTAAAATGTTATGATTGATTTACTAATGACGCGCAAACCTGGCAGCAGTTCCGTGAAGGCTCCGCGTTACGGAGCCAATACGGACCTCACTGTCTGCTGAAAATTATTCCGACTCCCAGCTCCTTTTATTTATTTCTTTAAGGGTATTTTATTCCTAAAAACCCCTTTGGAGGTCATCTATATTTCCCTTAACGTGTAGAAATCAATTTTCATAAATCACACCCTTTCATTCACTCCTAAAATTCTACGCTCAAGAAACTTCAAGAAACGCTTAGCCTAGGGTTCATCTTCCAATATATACCTTCAAGTTCTTCAAGAAGATGATTCATTCAGGTATGTAAGCTTTCATAGTATTGAGTTTGTTCACCCACATGTTGATCATGAGCTTCTTTTACGAATTTCATCCATGAGATTAAGTATGTTGATAATCTTGTTGAGTTCTTGAGGTTTTGTGCTTCATTCTTTGATAATGAAGTTCTTGAGGTGATTTGAATAAGATGAGTTAATCAATAATTCATTTTGTAGGTTTTGCCAAATTTTTTTGGATTATAGGAATTCGTGAATTTTGACCTTAGAATTGCAGTAGGTATGAGTTGATTCGAGTTTGGGAAGAGGAATAAAAGATTGGCCAAACATATGTGCCTAGGTCCGTGTCGCGGAGGTGTTTTCAAAATTCAGTCCCCAGAGAAGTACCTCCCTCTCCGCACCATGGAGTGGATAAGGAGTTCACTATCCCAAAATTTATTTTGTGACAAAAAATTCAATTCATCTTCTACATCGCCAGTATCTTTCAGTTTGTATCTTTGCTCATTTCTTATTATCAACTATCTAAACTCATTTAATCATTGAGAGATCCTATATATCAAATCATGATCCTTGAATTCATAATTCAAATTCAAGGAAGAGTTAAGACTAGAGTTCAAGAAAGTCTTTGAGTTAAACCGTGAATCCTTTAAGATCAACTATCGATTTGGGCTAAGTATTGAGGAAGTAAGATTGAGAATGAGAAGAGTCGTATACATGAGTTCTATAATGTTCTTTAGACCCTTGAGTTCAGTCATTCATGCTCATGAAGTCCGCATGAACTTCATAAGTTGAGCATCTTTGAGAGGAGTAGTATGGTAAAGTTCTAAGTCTTGAGTATTGAGTTCCCAATCCTTTTGAGATTATATTCCTAATAATGAGACTATCATATGTTACCCATGAAGGTCCTTGAGTTGATTTATTCATGCACATAATTCCACATGTATCCTCTAAGTTGAGTATTATTGAAGCTCTTGAGTTCCACGTATGGTTATTAAAAACCTTGAATTGAGTCGTTCACATCCATAATTCAACATGAACCCTATTTTAAGAGTCTTTTGCAAACCTTTTTAAATTTGTTTTAAGACTTGAGCATATGAGTTTGAGAAAGAGTAGAGCTGAGTTCATTTTTCTTTAAAATGATATATGGGAACTAGTAGTCCCAAGAGTAATGTTTTTATATTTAAGTACAAAGGAAACACTGATTTCCAAAAGAGTTTTTATGAGTTGTTCACAGTATAATCTCTTTTAAGAGATAAATTTTGAGTAATAATCTCAAACCACAAAAAAGTTATGTTTTTAAAAATATGAGCCAGTTACATTTTTGGAGTAGTATTGAGTGTCGATATAGGGGCGAGTTTGAGTTCAGATAATTCAAAGTCTCCATAAATCGTGTAGCCAACATTGGTAGAAAAGGGTCATACTTTTATGATGGTTCCTTAATGCTTTTAGCATAGACTAGTGGATCTACTTAGTAGTTAGGTTCTATACCCCTGTAAAGTATAGGAAGGACCTAGTAGCATGAGGGAAGACATTGTATCATCACATAGCATATAGTGATGGTTGTCGGTTAGAGAAACTCCCACAGAGATATTTTCTATTCTCTTATACAGAGTTTATTTTGTATTTTCATATACGAACAGAGTTAATTTTGTATCCTTACAGATAAATTGAGTATATTGTATTCTTAAATACATTGAGTTCCTTTCTACTGTTTTAAAAGTTTTCCATATATTGTATCTCTTATTGTTGCTTTAAATTGAGTTGAGTATCCAGAGTTTGAGTAACCAGAGTCGAGTGTCTTATTATTGAGTTGAGCCTTATTTCACTAAGTTGAATATCTTATTATTTAGTTGAGCCATATTTCACTGAGTTGAATATGTTATCATGGAGTTGAACCCTATTTTCTTTGAGTTGAATTGAACTATGTTTCTTTGAGTTGAGTGAGTTGAGAAGAAGCAAGTATGTTTCTATCCTATCAGATCGAGCTTATGTTTATGGTTTATTATTCCCCTTGCATGCTCGTACATTTCATGTACTGAGCCATTTGGCTTGCATCATGAAGGTACTCAGGATCATCAATAGACGCTTTGTTTATAGCACATGTAGTTCGAGGTAGCTATGGTGATCCTCCTTGCTTTCGGACAGTTCCACTTGTATTTATTAGTTATATTAGTTGTTAGGATGTCGTGAGTCTTGTTCCAGCTTCCATCTTTGTCAGTTATAGGCGTCATAGATCAACAATAGAGTTTCAAAAGTCTATTAATTTATTATGTTAAATATTTTAAAGACTTAAGTTTCCTATTTATGGCATGTTGAATATATCATTTTTTATTCAGAGTTATCCATTCAGTATTTTTCATATTATTTTAAACTTTAGTATTTGAATTGAATTAAGTTTTTAAGCTTTTGAATGCTTGAGTTAGTTTTTCGCTTGTAGTCAGCCAAGATGAGGATTCGCTTGGGGAACGACAATAGTCCTCGAGTGCAGGCCACGTCCAGGTTGTAGTCTCGGGTAGTGACAAACTTGATATCAGAGCACATAGTTCAACTATCCTAGTGTGTCTAAGAAGTCATGTCAGTAGGGTTTTGTTTACGGTTATGAGGACCCCACTTTTATAAATGAGGGTCTGCAGTTATTGAAGAATAGTTTCCCATCTTTCATTCTCTTAATTGTGTAATAGAGATATGTCGTAGAGATTTATTCTAACTTGTGTGTTCTTATATCCATTTGACTACCCCATATTAGAGGTGGTTAAAAAGCCAAGTTAGTCCTTTATCGATGAGTTTCTCTTAGCAAAAATCTTGAGGTAGTCATGAGACTCCATAGGGACTTGAGAGAAGACCATGAGTGAGTTAAGTGTTGAGTTTCAAAGGAATGCACTCATATTTATATGAATCGTGTGTTGAAGCTAAAGGCAAGTTGTACTCTCTTCTCTAAGCCCTGTTTCAGTTGAGATCCTTATGACGAAGTATGTTTAGAGCTTGGGTGTTATGTTCATCCTAGAAGGGTAGCATGAGTTACGAGATCAGGAGCAATAGTAGTGAAAGAGCCCAGAGTTAGAGGAAAATATGTAGAAATTTAGCAATCTAAGTAAGGGAGATGATGTTTTGACAAGCTATGTTACTATAGTCATACACCTAGTAAGTTATTAATGAGGAGTTTTTGGTTATGGGTAGACTAAGAATTGATTAGTTGTGAAGATTCTATCATAGGAAGTAGAGTGTGTTATAGCTAAAAATGAGTTTGTGATGAAGTATCATTGTGTGGGTGTTGACCAAGTGTAAGTGTTGAATAGAAGAGAAGGAGTATACATGAGGTGATAAATCTAAGCTAGGCCTATGATTTTGAGGGAGTTCCCATAATATTAGAAGTGTTATAGAACTAATTAGGCATTGATGTGCAATGAATAAGTGAATAGTACTCAAGTTATGAAGGGAAATGTGATAGGAAATTGTAAGTATGAATACTAAGAGGTAAGGATTGACTATTTGTCATAAGGTCTTAGTGGATGAGTGTTTCTGAATTTGTATCTAGTAGATGTCAGTTAGTAAGCAAGCAATCATATTGATAGTCGGGTTTAGTCATAAATATTATGCCTGAATTTGAGATATGATCAAAAGAATGGCAACTTGAGGATGATGATGTTAGTCTTGAGATTTGATCTAGAAGACTTGACATAGAGTTGGTGAGGAATTGAGATGATAAGTTGCAATAAATATGAGTGGTACAAGTGAGAGACCCTAACGTTTAGATAAGGGCAGTGAAGTGTGGCTAATTCACAAGAGTAACAAGATCATTAAGAGGTGTGCCGAGATGGTATGTTACCAGATGTGGTTCCAATTAAGTTAAAATTTTCTATGTGTGCCTATATAGCATAATTGAGTTGTCAATATGGAATAGGTCCATAGCTTTCAAGTGCTAGCTTTAGACGGGGGGGGGGGGGGGGATGATAAGACGACAAATCAAGTCAAGTGTGAGAATTTCTTAAGGAGCTGGTTATTAGGAGTCCATGGAGTTGTTAGAGTACTAAGCTTGAATATGGTGCTGTTAAACATTACGTGGTTCTTGATATGAGCCGAATGTGGTGGTAAAGAGTAATAGTTTTGGGATGAGATTCCCTAAAGCGAGGTACAGAACCCGGACCTAAGGATTTGGGTTAAGCTTGAAATAGTAAGAGCATACCATTAGACTCACATCTTAGTAAGAGTAACCCCATTCCATACCCAGTTAAGTTGTCATTCGAGGACAAATGATCCTAAGGGGGAGATATTGTAATACCCTAGAAAATATTTGAGCTAAGACTTGAACCATCCTTCTTAGTGAGTAAGTTTTTACCAAGGAATTTAAAATTCTCTTAAGTGTCAAGGTCACTAGATATAGCACCTTGAGTTCCAAACAGAACTAAATAAAGTTCATTCAAGTCATTTCTATATTTTTCATAAGTATTGAGTAAACTTCAAACGACCATAACTTTTAGTTCACGATGATTTAAGAGACCCATAAGATATCAAATTAAAGCCCTTTGAGTCCTCTTTCCAACGCCACTGAGTTTTCTAAATTTCCAGATCTGAGTAAAAAGTTATGACTGATTTACTAACAACGCGCAAACCTGGAAGCAACTTTGTGATGGCTCTGCGTTACGGAGCCTATACAGACCTCACTGCCTACTGAAAAATTATTCCGACTCCCAACTTGTTTTATTTATTTATTTAAGGATATTCTATTCCTAAAAACCCTTAGGTGGTCATTTAAATTTACCTAAACGTGTATAAAAATCAGTTTTCATAAATCGCACCCTCTCATTAACTCCTAAAATTCTACGCTCAAGAAACTTCAAGAAACGCTAAGGCTAGCATTCATCTTCTAATATATTACTTCAAGTTCTTCAAGAAGATGATTCTTTCAGGTATGTAAGCTTTGATAGCGTTGGGTTTGTTCACCCCCACGCCAATCATAAGTTTCTTTTACGAATTTCATCCATGAGATTAAGTATGTTGATAATCTTGTTGAGTTCTTGAGGTTTTGTGCTTTGTTCATTGATGATGAAGTTCTTCTTGCGTTATTGACGTGAGTGTTTTCGAAGAAGATGAGTAAATTGATAGTTCCTTGTATAGGTTCTGCTGAAATTTTTTTGGATTAAAAGAATTCGCTAATTTTGACCTTAGAATTGCAGTAAGTATGAGTTGATTCGAGTTTGGGAGAGGAAGAAAAGATCGGGCAAACAAGCGTGCCCAGCTCCGCTTCATAGAGGTGTTTTAAAAATTCTATCCCCAGAAAAGTACCTCCCTCTCCGCATCGTGGAGAGGATATGGAGTTCACAGTCCAAAAAATTATTTTGCGACCAAAAATTTAATTCATCTTCTGCATCGCCAGTGTCTTTCAATTTGTGTCTTCACTCATTTCTTATTATGAACTATCTAAACTTCATTTAATCATTGAGAGATTCAATATATCAAATCATGATCCTTATCTTCAAGTTCTAAGTCTTGAGTGTTGAATTCCTAATCCTTGTGAGATTATATTCCTAATCACGAGACTGTCATATGTTGTAGCACACCACAAAAAATTTTGAACTAAGACTTGAACCGTTCTTCGTAGTGAGTGAGATTTTACCAAGGAATTTAAAATTTCTTAAGTATAAAGATCAGGTCACTAGATTTAGCACCTTGAGTTCCAAAAAGAACTAAATTGGAAATAGCAAAATCTGAAATTTGGCAAGTTATGTTTAAGTTATGAGTTTCATGTCAACTTTAAACAACCATAACTCTCAGTACATGATGATTTAGGTGGGCTACAACATATCTAAATAAAGGTATCTGAATTATCTTTCCAACGCCACCGAGTTTTCTATGTTTCGTGTTCGGATGAGTGAGATATGCCCTTTTGAAGTTAAGTTGTCTAGCTACGGAAAGTTACCCGAAAATAGTGAGGGGTATTTTGGTCTTTTCCTTAACAAATCAGATTTAGTTCATTTTTAATAAGGTTTTAAGGGTCTAATACTATTATGTTCAGTTTTATAATCCTAATATACGCCTAAGGTTTTATTTGAGAGTTCAGGAAGAGAAAAGACGAAAAAAGAGGAGAAAAGAGGAAAGGATCAAGGTGTTCGTCGAGGTTCTTAAGTATTATTGCGGATTTTCGCCATGGGTTTGATCCATAAGAGGTATGTATATTTTCATAGTGTTGGGGTCATTCACCCTCACGCCAAACATGATTTTCATAATCAAATTCGTCCATAAAGATTGAAAGATTTAAGTTCTTGATAAGTGTTCTTGGAGTTTCCTTCTAAATCTTGTTTTTGTGGGGTTTCGATTTTTTCTTGAGATGAAAGTGAGTGTTTTGAGTAAATTAGTGTGTACTTTTGTTAGGAAATTGAATCCAAGTGACTGAGGAAGAAACCGTTCGAATCTAAGCGAAATAGGGTGAGAAAATGAGCAAAGAAAGTCGTCAACATTTTTTGGGATGGGGCCTGGCGCCCCATGCCAGCCAGTGCACCCCAACCACTCCTCTGTAGGTAGAGGGATGGCGCCCTATGCCACTCAGTGCTCCAGGGTCGCCTGCCCTCACCCCTTCTTAATCGTTTCACCTGTTTTAGTCCTTTAAAAGGGTACCTTCAAGCCCTATCAATTTTTCACACTCTAAGCTACTTCTAAACACCTAGAAATCATTCCCAACATGATCATAACCTTGAATTCATAATTCAAATTCAAGGTAGAGTTAAGAGTCAAGTCTTGGGAGTTCTTTCGAACATTTTGAGAAAGTCCCTTTTAGTCTTTTTGAGGAGCCTTCTACAATTTCTAATAACTTATTTCAAGACTAGAGTAAATGAGTATGAGGATGAGGAGAATGTATTCATGAGTCTACTTTATCATCACAATATCCTTCATATCATGAACCATAACTCTTGAATTCATAATTCATATTCAACAGAAAGTTAAGAATAGAATTCAAGAAAGCTTTTGAGTTCAATTGTGAATCCTTTGACATCAACTATCGATTTGAACTATGTTTTGAGAAAGTAAGTATGAGTGGGAAGATTTGTATACATGATTTCCATGTTGTTAGGTAGAACCTCGAGTCGAGTCATTCATCCCCATAAATTCCACATGAATTCCATAAGTTGAGTATATTTGAGAGGAGTAGTACATTCAAGTTCTAAGTCTTGAGTATCTAGTTCGTAACCTTTTAGAGATTATATTCCTAATCATGGGACTATTACATGTTACCCATGAAGTCCTTGAGTTGAGTAGTACATGCCCATAATTCTGCATGATCCTTATAACTCGAGTAGTCTTGAGATGAGAAGTATTTGATAGTCCTTGAGTTGAGTAGTCCATGCCCATAATTCTGCATGAACCCTCTGAGTCAAGCATTCTTGAAGCGAATATTATTATTGAAGTTCTCGAGTTCTGAGTTGTTGAGTCTCGAGTATTGGGTTCTAGTTACGATTATTGAAAACCTTGAATTGAGTCGTTCACCTCCATAATTCGGCATGAACTTTATTTTGAGAAGTCTTTTACAATATATTTAAACTTGTTTAAGACTTGAGCATTGAGTTGAGTAAGAGTAAGAGTGAAGTTCATTTCTTCAAAATATTACATAGGAACTAAGTATTACCAAGAGTAAAATATTTTCATATTTAAACAATAGAGGAAACACTGATTTCCAAGAGAGATTTTAAGCTAGTTGTTGAGTAATAATCTCAAACCAGAGGAAGAGTTATATTTTTAAACATATGAGTTGAGTATATTTTGGTTGTAGTATTCAACATAGATATGGGGACAAGTTGAGATAACTCAAGTCTCCATAAATCATGTTGCCAACGTGGGTAGAAAGAGTTATACTTTTTAGATGATTCCTTTATTCTTTCTAGGATTGACTAGTGGATCCACTTAGTTGAGAGGTTTTATACCATGACAAAGTATAGGACAGTTCTGGCAGCGTGGGCGAGACGTTGTATAATCACACAGCTCATAGTATGGTTGTCGGTTAGAGAAACTCCCACAAAATTATATTGTATTTTTATATATACAAACTTAGTTATTATTGTATTCCTCAATACATTGAGTTGATATCTATTGTTTTAACATCTTTCCATATATATTGCATCTTTTACTTTTCCTTTATCCTAAAGTATCATTAGTTGAGTATATTGAGGTGACTACCTTTGAGTTGAGTATCGAGTTGAGTATCTTATTCTTGAGTTGAGTGAGTTCAAAAGAGGTAAGTGTGTTTCCTTTTTATCCAGTTCAAGCTTATGTTACGCTTTAGAATTCCTCTAACATGCTCATACATTCCACGTACTGAGCCATTTGGCCTGCATTTTTTCATCATGTAGAAACATTTATTCATGATCATCAATAGACGCTTCGTTGATATCACATGCAGTTTGAGTTAGCTATGGTGAGCCTCCTTGCTTTCGAAGGATTCCACTTGTACTTTCAATTATATAAGTTTTTAGGATATCGTGGGTCCTGTTCAAATTTCCATTTTTGTCAGTTAAAGGCTTCATAGATAGACAATAGAGTTTCTGAAATCTATTTCATTTATCTTGTTAAAGATTTCAAAGACTTGAGTTTCCTAGTTTTGGCTAGTTGAATATACGATTATATTCTGAGTTAATTATTTGAGTTTCAATGAATTTTATTCTATTTTAAACTTTTGCATGCTTAAGTTAGTCTTCCACTTGTAGTCAGCTACGATGAGTGTTCGCTTAGGGACCAACAATGGTTCTCGAGTTCCGGCCACATCCAGGGTGTAGGCTTGGATCGTGACATTGTTACCCATGAAAGTCCTTAAGTTGAGTTGTTCAGGCCCCTAATTCCGCATGAACCCTCGAAGTTGAGTATTATTGAAATAGGTAGTATCATTGATGTTTGTGAGTTCTAATTATGGTTATTTGAAACTTTGAATCGAGTCGGTGACGTCCATAATTCGGTATGAGCCCTATTTTAAGAAGTCTTTTGTGAACCTTTTTAAATTTGTTTAAAGACTTGAGCATATGAGTTTGAGGAAGAGTAGAGTTGAGTTCATTTTTCTTTAAAATAATATATAGGAACTAAGTAATCCCAAGAGTAAATGTTTTTACATTTAAGTACAGAGGAAACACCGATTTCCAAAAGAGTTTTCATGAGCAGATCAAAGTACCATATCTTTTAAGATATAGATTTTGAGTAATAATCTCAAATCAGTGAAAAGTAATGTTTTTAAACATATGAGCTAGTTACATTTTAGGAATAGTATTGAGCACCGATATAGGGATGAGTTTGAGTTTAGATAATTCAGTCTCCATAAACTATGTAGCCAACTTGGGTAGAAAAGGGTCATACGCTTTAGATGATTCCTTAATGCTTTTAGCATAGACTAGTGAATCCATTTAGTAGTTAGATTTTATACCCCCGGCAAGGTATATGACGGCCCTAGCTGCATAAGGCAAGACATTGTATGATCACATAGCTCATAGTGATGGTTGTCGATTAGAGAAACACCCACAGAGATATTTTGAATCCTTATATACACATAGTTTATTTTGTATTTTCATATACAAACAGATTGTATTTTTTATCCATGCATACAAACGGATTATATCGTATTCTTAAATAAATTGAGTTACTTTCTACTATTTTAAAAGCTTTTCATTTATTGCATCTCTTAGAGTTGCTTTATATTGAGATGAGTATCCAGAGTTTGTGTACCCAGAGTCGAGTGTCTTATTATTGAGTTGAGCCTTATTTCACTTAGATGAATATCCTATTATTGCGTTGAGCCTTATTTCACTGAGTTGAATATCTTACTATTAAGTTCAGTCTTATTTCTCTGAATTGAATATCTTATCATGGAGTTGATCCCTATTTTCTCTAAGTTGAATTGAACTATGTTTCTCTGAGTTGAATGAGTTGAGAAGAGGTCAGTATGTTTCTATCCAATCAGTTCAAGCTTATGTTTATTCTTTGGAATTCCCCTTGCATGCTCTTACTTTCCAAGTATTGAGCCATTTGGCCTGCATTATTTCATGATGCAGATATAGGTACTACGGATCATCAATAGGTGCTTCGTTGATACCCCATGTTGTTCGAGTTAACTATGGTGAGCCTCCTTGCTTCCAGAGGGTTCCACTTGTGTTTGAAGTTATATTAGTTGTTAGGATGCCGTGGGTCTTGTCCTGACTTCCATCTTTGTCTGTTAGAAACTACATAGATAGACAGTACAGTTTCAGATGTCTGTTCATTTATTTTGTTAAATGTTGTAAAGACATAAGTTGCCTATTTATGGCAAGTTGAATATGTCATTTTTATTTAAACTTATCTATTCAGTATTGTTCATTTTTATTCTACTTTCTTTTTATTTAAATGGTGTTCTTTCGATTGTAAATGAAGCTTTAAATTTCTCCTCTATATTTTTTTTGTATCGTATTGCAATGAATGATCCATGAGGCTTTTATTTGACCTCTTCGAGTTCGAATACACCGGTTACGACTAGAGGGTGCTCTCATGTCGTGACAAACTTGGTATCAGAGCATAAGGTTTTGGGAATGGTCTTAGGTTGTCTTAAACCACATCTAGTAGAGTCTTGTTCATGCTGTGAAGCGCACCATATTATGAATAGGAGGCTATTAGGTGCTAAGAATGTTTCACCTCTTTATTCTTCAAGTCATGCCATAGAGGTTCGCTCTATAATGTCTTTCCCTTGTTCCTTATGTGATGGTCCTTATAGTGTGATTTCCCTTGAGAGGATTGTGTTGCAAGGGATGAGGGAGAGGAAAGGTTGGTTGTGACGCCAACTATGGATTAGTGACTTGATAGATGTGAGGGGGGAGATGGTGATGTTGACTTGAGATTGACGGAGATGCCTTATTATTATGAGTTGTTGGTAGAATCTGGCTTAGCTATGATGAGTTGGAGGGGTATGAAAGAGTTAGTGAAATGTGGGGTTTTAGAAAGGCTTGGGTGCGATGCATATGAAGGTTTAGTGAGGCTTTGCTCCAACCTTAGAATTGAAAAAAAAAAGTGAAGCTTAGAAGAGCTAGTATGAGTATTCTTCCAAGTGGGGGATAATGTGACTAGATGGTAAAGCCCTTGAGTGTATTTTATGTTCATGAGTTAGGTTTGATTGATGTTTTATTTTAAGAGGTGTAGTGAGTTGAGGAGTTTAGACCCGATATGGTAGACTCATATGAGACCTTTGAGTGTTGTTGGTAAGGTTGAGATGAGAAAGAGTTGCTTAATAAGGACCTTCCTAGTTTAAAAGCTCTGGTATGTTGATGGTTTCTTGAAGGTTGGGAATGTCTTGATTGAGGTTCCTGGGTTATGTCATGTTGACCTTAGTTGGGTTTACCCTTAAGTGGGTGATGGTATGTTGAGAAGTGTTGATATCCTTACCTCTTTCTTTATGTGCTTATTCAAGCCTAAAACTAAGAGTTCCGGGTAGATTGTTTTATATTTTGGAGTCTTGTGTGAAAAATGAGTTTCCATATGTTCTCCTTATGTTATGCATGTTGTAGTTGAATTCTTGTTAAATGAGAAAATGAGTTTTCATGAATGGTGTTCCTCTTGTTGTTGTGCATCTAGTATGAGTTGCCTATTTGCTTCATGAGGTAAAATGGTGAACATGCTTAAATGTTGCATGAGTTGACTTATTGAGCATGCTTAAATGTGTTCTTGAAAATGTTGCATAATGTGCTTTTATGAGGAAATTGCATATTGTGTCTATTAATGTTATGATGAAAATGATGTGAATTGGAGAATGAAGTTCCTCCAATGAAATGAAGAATGTGAAGGTTTGATGCATAAGGAGTTGGTAGATGTATTCCTACTTTCTTGAATTGCATGAAGTTGTTTTATCCATGTTGATGTGGAGTTGATGTTCCTCCTAGATATGTATTATGTTTATAATGTTGTATGTATGATTGTGGACTGCTAGTCTTGAGTCGTTACCCCCTTATGTGTTTAAAGTGTCATTTGAGGACTAATGTTCCCAAGTGGGGGATAATGTAATGACCCTAAAAATGAAATAGGAAGAACTAGAGCCTCACATGTGTATTGAAGTTGGTAACTTGTTTAAATAATGTAAATCGACTTATTGAGTTTAGTTCAAAGAGATTTGGGGTCCGTAGATGCTTCTAGTTTTTGACATTTTAATTTTTAGTTGGGGCTTTGGGAATTGATTATTTATTAGATTAAGGGCTTAGGGGGTCGGTTAGGAGTTAATTAACTGACCTATATAAGGTTTTAAGTCTTTTAACAAGTCATTTACTCTCTTTTCCCAAAATCAAAATCCCAAACTCTCCCCTCTCTCTATATTTCTCTCTAACTCAAAGAAGAAGATGAAGTGGGAGCTAGAGTTGAGGATTTCATGGTGTTTCTTCTTTAATTTTCATGGGATTCATGAAGGTTAAGGTATGGGGATCCTTTATCCTTGATTCCTTTTCCATTCAAGGAGCCAAATCAAAGTGTTTTGAAAGTTCTTCAAAAACTCAATAAAGTCCTAATTTTGGTTCTAGCATTAAATGATTTTTAATGATGATTTATGTTATTATTGATGTTTATTGATGGTTTTAAGGAAGAAAAGTTCATGAACCCATGTCTTTCCAAGTTTTCTAAATTTGGCCTATGAAGTGGGTTGAATGTTTATGATTGAATGATGATGGAAAAATTCTTAGGTTGAGTTGAGTAGTTGATTTCTATTATTATCTATGTTTATCTACTGAGAATTGTTGAAGAATTGAGGAATGGTGATTGTGGCTTTGGAAAAGGGTAAGTTGTCCTAACTTCATTGTTAATGTAGAATTGATATAGAATTGTGATAGATTGATGTGTGATCCACTTATGGTGGAGGTGTTTACTTATTGAATGTATTATGATTATGGCCTTGAAGGCATTATATGAGGAATTGAAGTATTGACATGATATCATATATGTGAATGTGATGTAAAGGATTTGAATGAGAATCTAATGAAGCAAAGGTAATCATGTTGTGAATATAAATGTGTTCATGGGATCCCAAGGTGAGCTTGAATAAAGTATTATTGTATTGTGGTTAAAAGTATGTTCTCTCTTAACATTTATGGATGAAGATGATTGAATGTGAAGTGCCTTATATTGTTGAATGTAATCTCTTGACTTGGTAGACTTAGGTACTCTTCTTGATAAATGAAAAGCTATGTTGAATATAAATCGATAGGGTATGTCATTCCTTTCATATGTAAGTGATGAACTTTGTTTCTGAGCTGGGTAGTGTTTGGTAATTTATGCATATCGTGTTCTCTAGAACTTCGTTTACAATGAATAAATATGATTTGAAAAGATAACTCGTATACCTACAACTCTTATGTTTATGTAAAACTCTAACTTAACTGTTATGGACACGAAATATGGGACGCAACATAGGACAAGTTCTGCCCAGATTTCGAAAATTGAAATCCTGTATGATCAGCTGTAGTGTTTTGCATATATCTCTTTTTGTACAAAATATATTTTGCGGTGATTCTTGTTTATTTGCAACCTTTAGAGATGTACCTACATCTTTCATGAAGGTTATAAAGTTTAGTTTTTCCATTTTCCTTTTCAAATCTAACTTGCTACTTGATGTACCAGGCTGGACAGATTCACTATTTTGTGAGCATTGCTAGGCTTACTTGTGATGATGATCCTATTTTATGTCAACATTACTGAGCTAATAGAAGTTAAAGAAGTTATTTAATTGTATTTTTAAGATTGTATATACTCGTGAACAAGTTGAGGACCGTGAAACGTTGGTTGGTCTACGGTCTGAACTCGCAAAGTTGTGTTGGACTGGTTCTTTGCTAAAGCGTTGAGTTTGTGTTTAAACTTGTACTTGCACTCTTTTAACTGTGGAAATATTTGAAATTAATCTTGGTACATTGGCTAGCTCTTGTCACTTTGCATTGTCATATTGGTATCCCTTAAGACGTTAAAGACGCTCATGTAACTCACCCACTTGTACAGACTGTTTGATCACCTGACACTCTTGTTGGGACCTCCTTCTTGTGGTTGTGACTTTGTCACTCTTGGCATGACTCTTGATTCGGATGACTTGCCATCTTGACTCTGGATTTTTAGTCCGTTTTATGAATGGAAGTTGTCCATTTTAAGTACAAATTAGAAAGCCATTTTTAATATGGTTCTTGGTTTTCTTGATTATTGGGCTTTGATCCTTCTTCAAACCAGGCATCAGGCCATCTTGATACTTGCTTGTGCTTGGTGTGACGACATGATGTATATATTGGGCGAGCCTTGTTATTGAATCTCTTGGAAATTATGCTATGAGCATTCTTGACAATTGGATCTTTAAATCTAAAACTTGATATCCGTAGTGTGAACTCTAGTTGCTTGATAGGTTCTACAACGTGTAGGTAGTAGCATGTGATGCTATCTACACATGGCATGAGTAGGCTTTGAAGGTGCTAAAGTGAGTTCCCTAAGTCTATATGACTAAAGTCTGAAGTCCCCTAAATGCATGAATGCGTCCTAAATGACTTTAAAAAAGAATGTTGACTTATTGTCTAAATGATTTGTTGAATGAATAGCTTATGTTAATGAAGTGAGTTACTTAGTATGCTACCTTGAAGCATGATGGTTCTTGTCTATAGTAGTCTTGAGGAACACTTAGGTGTGTATGAAGAGGTTGTATGGGCGGCCACTTCATGTCTCACTCAAGTGTGTCTTTGGGTAAATTTAGATAAGGGTTCTTAGATGATAAAATGAGTTACATGGTGAAAATGTTGAGTATGTCTATAATGTGATTAATGTCTTATATGTTGGTTATGTTCTATAATATGTCTAATATGTCAATATTCATGAAGTTTTACTAAAATGGCATAGGGCATGACTTTCAACCAAATGTCCTTTTTAGCATGTTTTTGCATGGTTTCCATACTTAGTACTTAATTGTGCTAACCCTTTTCTTTTCCTTTTGACTAAAGTGTAGCGATTGTTGGAGATGTTGATATTCCATGGTTGATGGATAGGTTTCTAAGGTGTTTGAAGATGAAGACTTGGTGAGTCCTCATATATTCGAGGACAATAACCAACATGTTCCTTTATGTCTTGTAGTTTTGTTATAATTTTGAGTGGGCTTAGTCCCATTGTTGTATTCAAGTATTAGATGGTTTTGAGACATCTTGGATAAAGTCTAGAAAGTCTTCTGCTTTCTTTTTATTTCAAAGGTGTTCTTTCGATTGTAAAGGAAGCTTTAAATTTCTCCTCTATATATATTTTTTTATCGTATTGTAATGAATGATCCATGAGGCTTGTATTTGACCTCTTCAAGGTCGAATACGCCGGTTACGACTAAAGGGTGCTCTCAGGTCGTGACATGAACAATACTTGGTGCCTCTTTTTTTGTAATTACAGCTTTAGAGATGAACCACACTTAGTACATCTTTTTCTAAAATTGCGGATTTGATGACGAATGATACGTGGATCATCTTATTTAAGAGTTATTTTTTAGATAACGAACCACACATGAAATATCTTTTTTTTGCAGTTGCGGCTTCGACGACAAACCACACTTGATGTCTCTTCTTTTGTAGTTTCAACTTTGATGACAAACCACATTTGGTGCCTCTTGTTTTGCAATTGCGACTTTAGTGATGAACCACACTTAGTACGTCTTTTTCTACAATTACGGCATTCATCATCTTCTTTTAGAGTTGTGGCTTTGATTAAGAACAAGACATGGAATATCTTTTTTATTTTGCAGTTACGGCTTTGACAACGAACCACACTTGATGCCTCTTCTACAATTGCAGCTTTGGAGAGAACAACACTCAGTGCATCTTTCTCTAAATTTAAGCTTGGCAACGAATCACAATTTATGTCTCTTCTTCTATAGTTTTGACTATGCCGAGAAATAGATTTTGTTGTAGTGTGTCCTAGTTCTGGAGAACAACTACTTATCACATGATGAACTTCACAAATCAGACTTCAAAATATGCCCCTATGCCAAAGATAGAGACTCACTTATGGTTGCATCGACCCTTAAAAATATTTGAAGTGATGATATTTGATGAAGAGGTGATGCCAACTTGATAAAGACATCTAAGACAAGTTCACAACCATTTCTTGAAGTTTGATTTTTTTTTCTACATAGACCTGTTATATGGGATGATATGCCCATTTTTTTCATCCCTTCCTTATGATTGTTGATGTGTAAAAACTCTTGCAATTTTGAAGCAATAAAATGTATTTACTTTACACTTCAATGAAAAACATGTGAGTTTTTTTTTAATAATTTGTCTAGGACACTATTTCATGGTTTTGAACCTATTGGATTTTTTTTTGGACCATATATACATTCAAACTCATGAGGCTCAAGGGTAACAACTTGAAGATTTAACTCATTTTCATGGAGCTTTTGTGAGTTGGAGACTTGACTCAAATTTGAAGAGCTTTGAAATTTGAGACTTAGCTCGAATTTGATGAGTTTCACGACATGCGTTTTAGACTCATGCATCAAGTAGCATTTTAACTTGATGATTTTTGCTTGAATTTGGTGAACTTTATAACATGCATTTTAAGCTTATGCATCGAAGAGTATTTTAGCTTGAAAATTTTGCTAGAATTTGATAAGATATGAAACTTGAAGATTCTGCTAGAATTTTGATGAACTTTATGACATGCATTTTAGGTTCGTGCGAAAGAATTTGGCATACTTGACTCTTTAGTTTTCTTCAGCTTTGCGCACATGTGAGAGAAAATTCATAACTTGGAGTCGCAGCGCCGGAATAATGAGCTTTTTTTGTTGGAAAGATAACATAGAGATCTCCAACCTGTATAAAAATCACACCCGTGAGATTTACAGATTAGTATAGATTTGTCTTCGATGTTTGCTCAAAATCTGTGTGTTTGATTCTTCATTTGAAAGGATTAGAATGACGTTCACATGAAGATCTTTTTTTTTTATTCTTTTGAATGAACCTAGATTAATAATACTCTAAGCTGCCTACGTACCTCAACGAAGAGGATCAAGTCATTACGTAGTTCATAGAGTGACTTTTAATATATTTTTTTTGGTGTCCTAACTTTTGCCTAGGACTCATCTTTCATGATTTTGAACCTAGCAGACATTATTTTTGGAGTCGTACACAGTTTATACTCTTGCGAGCCAGGAGTTTGATGCCGCTTCAAGGATAGTACTTCTTCAAGAGTTTGTAATTGATGACATGAGTTCGCAAGCCATCTACATCATCTTGAAGTTCACTTTCATCTTGTACAGTGACATGATATGAAGAGCCAACACTTTCTATGTCTTCATCACATTATTTGGTGTAGACTACAAAAGATGATTTTGCTTTCAGTACTTCACCTTGTGATACCGCAAGATTTTTGTGCCACCTCATTCTAGAAGGTATCAAACTTTGAAAATCCTTAGGGACATTTTGTGATTTGGGAAACACAAATGCTCTCATACTCCTATTGTTTCTCCAAACTTATTTTCCTTCTTTAACGACCCCAATCTCTCAAATATGAAAATCCTCGTTGTTGAGTTTCCAAGTCGATCGAAAATAGAAAGCATTTTGTTAGAAGCAACAGGTTCTTCTTCCGAAGTGACGTATTTGTTGCTTACCCTTCTTACGGAGATGCAGATTGGTGGAGGTTGTTTCTATCCCAAACCTTCATGTTGTTGCCTTGCTGTAGATTCTAAAGGAAATTTTCCAATTTTGATGGTTCAGTGGGATTGTATCCAGCTTTTGCCAATAGTCTATAAGCATTAGGATCAAAACCTTCATTTGTTCGCCTCGTTGGGAGTGCTTCATTTTTCGACGATTTAGGAGCCACAAATTTTCCAAGTGATTTTGGGGATGACTTCATCACATCAAACAGCGTAATAGGAAGGGTCAACCCTTCTAGTACATTTTCTTGTAAGAGAGTGTCCATCATCCTTCTTGGACTTTGGAACATAACAAAGAATGGGTCTCACTTTTTTACTTGGAAAGACACAATTCATGTTGGGTGTCTTGTCTGAAATGCCAAGCTTTGGATCTTCCTTGCTAACGACTTTTGTCTTATCAACAACTACCTAGACTTCTTGTTTAGGATCTCGTCATCTTTGGATGCAATATCATCAATTTTTGTGGCACATTTCTTTAAGTAAAACTTTGCATCAACAAAGTGTGCTTCGGCTTCAGTGAAAGGATTATTATCTGCAATAATCTTTTTCGCAACTCCATCTTCATAATACTTCAAACATTGGTGGTAGGTAGATGGGATTACTTTGTTCTCATGTACCCACGACCTACCAAGAAAAATGTTATATGAAGTCTTTGCATCAATTACAGGTAACCACGTGCTTGATTGGAACTCTTTAATGGTGAGGTCTATTTTGACGGCCCCAATGGCCCTTTGTCCTCTTTGGTTGAATCCTTGGATCATCAAGCGACTTTCAGTAAAATCTGTTGTTGATAGTCCAAGTTCTTTCATGGTGCGAATTGGAATGATGTTAATTCCAGATTTGCCATCGACTAGGATTCTGTTCACCCTTTTCTCACATGCAAAACCAACCATGAATAAAGGCGATTATGAAGTGTGTCACCTAGTAGAAGCTCATCATCGAAGAATGTGATTTTAGCCATGCACACATCCTCAACTTCAAGAGATGACTTTGAAGCATCTTTTGATGATGGACAAAATGTAGTTGCATTTTTCGCTTCATTCTCATAGACATTACAACATAGAGCTTTTGTGCCATTGCAGTGAACTTGGTGTAAAACCAACTTGGCAAATATTCTCCTAATGTAATTGATTGACGCAAATCTTGATAGTGGTGCACCTTTATTTCTTCCTTTTTTGAGTGTACAATCAAAGTTTTTATTTAGGGTCTCCTTACCATCTTTTCCCTAACGTGTCGCTTCGTTGACTCTTTATGCGAACTTGCCTTTCGACGTTTACGATGAGTCATGAGAGTCCAACTCCAATCATCCAAATGATTTACTTGGTCTCCATCTTCGTTTGTCGATCCTTCTCCTACGGAGACCACATCACATAGAGTTGGAAGAGACAATGACTCGTTTACATCAATGGGTCTGAAGTCTCCAAACTTAACCATTATTTTCTGATTAATGTTTGGGATGACTTGTTGCCCATTTCCTTAAACAAAATTGCAGGTCATGATCGGATTAGGTAAGTCAGAAGCAATACTGACTTGATTTGAACTCAATTTCTCTTCTTCGAGTTCAATCTTCCCTTTGCGAGATAAGTCCATGATTTTATACCTTGAAGAAGAAGCATTTCTCGATAGGGTGGGCAACCAACCTGTGGTATTTGCAGTATTTTGGATCATCATTCTGTTAGGCCGTAATTTTACTATATTTAGAAAAATAACTTTTGGAATTGTTCTACTTATAAAACAATTTGAGAAAAATATTTAGAAAAGAGTTGCCACTTAATGTTTGAAAGAAATTAAGAAAACTTATAATTTTCAAAAGACTTAAACAGACAAAATCATTTGAAAATACCAAAGGGGTTTCAGGGTTCAATTTACACTTCAAAAAGGTGTTAGGCACTTGAAATGTATGCTAACGCGCGGTTGATCTACGACTTAACTAAAAGTATTTAACTATTTTTGAGATAAATTAATTAAGTGCACAAAGAGAATATTTTTGAGTTTTTAGGAAAATGAGATTAATTCAATCATTTACAAAACTTCTAAATAAAAAGATTTTTTTTTTTTATTTGAACTTCAAACAAATAACCTTAAGCTTAACATTTTAAAGAGGAGATAAAAATTAAAACTTTAAAATATAGATTATGTGAGAATTTATTTGCATCATTTTGGAAATAATAATTTGAAACAATTTGATCAATTAAAGCATGAAAAATATTTTAAATTAATTGAAGAATAAATAAAAAGTTTTGACTAAAGCTTATCAATAAAAATATAAGAGTTGCTAAAAAGAATGAAATTTTATTAAAATAAAATAACATAAAGAATATTGTTCATCTTTGGGGGAATTTAATTAAATTAAACTCAGTCAAATAAAAGGGTTAGAATTAATACAAATTATAATAGTAAAATAAGAAGGTTTGAATGTGGGCCTTTTTGGGCCTTCTAGGACATGTATTTCAGTTTTAACTCTGCATTCTCTTGCTTTCAACTTGCTGCCACATTTAAACCTGTATGCTCATATTTTGCAACATGTATATCCATGTATACAGTCCACTTTTGGACTTCCGGACACTTGGAATTTGATTTCCAGCCTTGTATTAATAGCTTTAACCTATTTATCGACTTCCCTTGCTTCACACAACAGTCCATTGGGACTTGGATTTAAATACGACTCAAGGAAATGCAATTAGTCCTCCATGGCCAATTTGGAAGGAAAAAGAAAGGGAGGCAATGGAGTTCGAGGAACTCACTCGAAATCACATGAAACAAAAGGAAAAGAAAAGGATTAACACATTCATAACAAAGAAACTTAGGAATAAAACTTAATCAATAAAGAAACAAAACAAACTAATGGCAATACAACTTAACAGTTAATAAATACCGTTATATACTTATTTAAAACAAAACCATACTAATAAATCAAAAACCAATTGACTTAAACCTTTTCCATGGCATATAGGGGCTACCGAAAGACAATTTTAACAAAAAAAAAAACTTCAACATCTAAAGATAAGAAATGTTTACAAGAAGCGAGGCCCACTAGAAAATAAACAGTCTAATCCAACTTGGAACTAATGTTTTCCCAAGACAATATATATATCACTAATCCACATTAAAAGCAAAATTGCATGTCACCTACGTAAATTAAAAATACATATACGAGGATCTTCATGGTGTGAACTTACTAAACCAACATGCCAAGATTGTCACAGACAAATAGGCTATCGAATAGTCATAATTTTACCAAGATCATACTTTGACACCAAGTAAGAATAAAACCACATAGAGGTGTCTTAAGATAGATAGTAGAGTTAATTATGTGATAGATGTAGATGTGATAAGAATTAGAATAGAGACATAATATTGGTTTTAGATTGCACACAGAATGCATCATAACCATTCTTGCAACTCAGTTTATATTTAAAAGCATCACATAATTAAGAAAAACTTCAAATTGGTTCAAAGATAACCTTAAACAATCATAGATCCAAATTGGTTCAATCAGTTTAAGGTGAGGAATGAGTTACATGACGCCGAACTTTGATTATCGACGCATATTCATAACAAATAGACACACAAACTAAGACTAGCAAGGCAATTTCGAAATTAATCATAACAATGCTATGAAAGCTAAAACAATAAGAGCAACAACAGTCAGAAAACATCCTTCCAACATCCATACATACATATTCGAATCATACTCACACATGAAAGACCAAAGTCTCGATCATACAAGGCATCCCTTTTCTTGCTAAACCAATCGAACAATATAGCCAACTAAACAAACAAAATGAAAACTCAAATTAAGAAGGGATTGTAAGAAGAGCGGGATTATATTCCTTTTTCGGGGCAGCAAACTGGAACTCGAACTGGACCACGAAGAACTTGCACCACTGTTAGCTAATTTCAATAAGCTCCAAAAAGTAAAACAATTATTTCTTTTGATGAAATTCTCTTTGTTTTAGGGCAGTAAATTAGTGTCCAAAAAAAATTCCTCTTCTTTGATCCCAAAAAATCCCTTTTTTCAGTGACTGAAAAAGAGAATATATAGAAGATTGAACACAGGAAATTGGGGGGAAACTGGCATATTTTGAATTCATATGCCCCTTTTCGAGGAAACAGTAAAAGGGGTTTGGAAATCCCTGAAAAGGGGGAAAAGGGAGGGGACAAGTATGGATGTGGCTGCTGCAATAGATGACATAGATTTTTTGGATTTGCCGGATTGATGTGACACTTCTAAGAGAAAGGAAGAAAGAGGGGCATTGGGTTTCTTCGCATTCTGGGTTCGTTCTTCGCTGCTGGATTGCTGGATGCGTGAAGAAGAAGATGCGTAACAGGGTCGGGTTGCTGGGTTTCACGAGGAAGAAGAAAGAAAACATGGGGCTGGATCTTTTCGAAATGTTTAATGGGTTGCTATAACAGGTTTGAGGAATTGGGTCCGCTGGAAATTGGAAGTAAGGCACAAAACATGGTCTTGGAAAGGAAGCCAACAATGTAGTTTATTTGACTTAAAAAGAATAACCATGTGAATTGTAATTTCAACCAAATGAAGGTAATTAGTTGAAGTCGGCCAAAATTAAAATAAAATGAATTGTTATTGATACGGTATTCGAATATTCATAAAATATAGTAATTATATACATAATTACGTAAAATATATATATTATTCAAAATTTATAAAAACTGACAAAATTATTTAAAATAACTTACAAACTATATTATTATGATTTTATCAATTTATTTTTTATTTTGAAATTTTATAAAACTAATTATTTTAAATCGTTTGAAATTGAAGAAGCTCGATTATTAATTTATATTGTAGAGGGAAAAAATTGGGCGTCAACATCCGTCCCTTGTTTGACTTGGATTGATGAGAGAAATTCGAGGCAAATGAAATTGATGAATCCAATTTTGACCGACCACATCTTCATCTCTTAGAAAATGAATTTTGGTACGGACATTAGGAATGATGGTCGAACCCCGGTAACGGGTTTCCTACATAACTTAGGCTATATGAGAATGTAGGCCACTTGTAATTTGATATGCTTGAATTTACGCACGATTATGAAAGAATTCTAAAGCTATCCAATATCAAATTATAAAGAAATCAGAATACTCAGGAATAAAATTTTAAAACAAAATGTTTGAATACAGCCGAGTTTTCAATAATGAGCCCGCATATATGTCCTTAAACCTTAGGAATCAAGCTGTTTGTAGTTTTACTCTATCAGTTGAGAAGGAATTCCTTATGCTAGGATATTCTTCGGTTGGGGAAGAGTGACAAATAAAGACTCTTGAAACCTCTTAGCCATAAATGTGATGCACTTCACACCCATAATTAAGAACTTACACAGACATACTTTCCAAAGATCTTGGCGTATTGTCACTCAAATTGGAAAGTTACCTCTGGTGAGAGTGAAAAGTTTTCCAAATGCCAAATTGAAACTAATAGACCCAAATAAAACCCCACGTGCCTTCTTATAGGGGTGTGGTTTGATTGTGGTGGAAGTTGATCCTCAGCTCGCGTCCTAAGAGTTTGGTACTCCTCTTCGAACAATGTCCCAGTTCGCTGCTAAGAAAATGTTCCACGTTGCATTATGTCTCTTGTTGCTGCATGTAGATTGTGCTTTTTGCCAAACGTTGATATAATTGTTAGGAAATAATATAAACCTAGAAATATAAATATATATTTTATGAAAAATGTCATAAGAAAGATGCATCCTTTTTGAATCAATATTCGAGATCCAATTAATCGAATATATTACACTTTCTTTAATCATAAATAATTGCTTCAAATAATGAACTAGCAAAATCTCGTTAGTCAAAGAGACATATATATGTAACTGAATTTTTCAAGAAATTTAAAATGTGTGCAACGCATATAAGTATAAAATAAGTAAATAGTTAAGGCATTGCTTGTGTCTCATTAGAGACATATAAGCTTTTTAAGAAATTTAAAAAGATAGCATGCAGTGCTCAGATGTATAAAATAAATACTAAGGCATTGCGACATATCTCATTAGAGAGAGATAAGATTTTCAAGAAATTTAAAAGAAAGCATGTAGTGCATATGTAAAAAAATAAATATATAGTTAAAGCATTGTGAGATGTCTTATATAAGATAGCATGTAGTGCATACACATATTTAAAAATAAATAAATAATTAGAGCATTGTGAGAAGTCTCATTAGAGACAAACGATTTTAAAACATCTTATTGGAGGGCAGACTAACCCAACATGTCCAATTTGAGGGTGGATGAACACGATATCTTCTATTTTAGGGTGAATGAACCCAAAGTATCCTATTTTAGGGTGGAAGGACCCAATGTGCCCTATTTTAGGATGGAGGAACTCGATATATCCTATTTTAGGATAGAAGAACCTAATACATCCTATTAGAGGGTAGAAAACCCCAACATATCCGATTAGAGGGTGGAAGAACCTGGTGTATCCTATTTGAGAGTGGAAGAACCCAATATATCCTGGTTTAGGGTGGAAGATCCTAATATATCCTATTTTAGGGTGGAAGAACTCGATCTATCCTATTAGAGGGCTGAAGAACCTGATAGATCCTATTTGAGGGAGGAAGAACCCAATATGTCCTATTTTAGGATGGACTAACCTAATATATGGTGTAAACTTACAAATATCAATTTTTGTTCAATGCAATGAGATTGGTGCGATTTCTTTGGGGTAGCGAGCAATCATAACCTAGTATGAAGAGCTTGTTGCAGTGCCTTTGAAGTATTGAATATTTAAAATGCAATGCCTGGTACAATACTTCGCAATAGTGCATATGGTGCCCATAACTTAGGAGCTTCAACTTCGGTGAAAATTTGTTGCTTGTAAATTTTGCGCTGAAAGAAGAATTATAAATTTAAAATTTGACTTGTTGATGTTACACCATCTAAACTTTAAATTCTAACTTGCTGTTGAGCTTTGTGGAGGTATCGTTCAAGAATAACTAAAATATCAACCTCTTAAATACTCAAAGAAAATTTGTTAGTATAAAATAAAATGGTTGTCTTGCATTGAACCATCAAGGTTTGGGTTTGAATCTGCATTTTTTGTTGTTATGGGATTGAAGCAATTTGATGGTGAATATGGCTTGTGATCTCAACTTTTGTCTTTTTGAGTAATTATAGGCCATCAGCGAAGTTGTCACAGTCTTTTCTCTTGGTTGAGAATGAAATTTTTATTAAATTGAGACCGAATCCAAAATAAGCGCCTACGTATCCCGCTGTCAACATGAATCAGGTCACACATAGTTCATTACAAAAGTGTAGTAAAGATTGCAGAAGAGTCGATACTTCTTAAAAAGGAGAAGCTGCAAAGATAATGTCTTTGTTAGTGTTCTTGACTGGTTGCACGCTTTCTTTTCAAATGTCTAGGTGCCAATTTCGATGGATCACCCTTACCAAAAATTGTGCTAATGTCTGCGATACTACCACTGCTGCTTGAAGACTCTAGTTGTAACTTTATCTTTCCACTATCAATCATTCTTTGAATCTTGAATTTTAGTGCAGGACAATCTTCAGTGTCGTGTCCTTGAATGATCGAGTGGTAAGCACAACTCTTGGATAGATCAAAGTGTTTAGGCGTATACTCATGAATGAATCCTTTTCTTGATTGCAGAAGCCCATTCACTCTAAATCTCTCGAACATATCTGCATATGGCTTAGCCAAAGTAGTGAAGGAAAAAGATTTCACTTTCTTTTGCGGTCATGAGCTAGATTGTGCTTGGTGCAATTTATGTTTTTTGCAATGAAGCTAGATACGCACGTTGCAATAGTTGGAAGTAGCATAAGATTGCAAAAAGATCATCATTTGGATGGTGTTGCGGCTGTTGCATAGCCATGAAATTTGAGTTAGTTTCTCTAATTTTTCTTTGCAAATTTACTTGTACCTTCGATTGGGAGTTTTACTGGACAACTTGTGCTACTGAGTTGTTTACAATTTTTCTTCCTTGAATACAATTTTCAATCTCTTTGCCAACCTTAATCAAATCAGAGAAATTGTGTGCACAGGTTCCAAGTCTTGAACATGGACGAAGGTTGAGATGAATCTCTCTTCGGACAATGAAGGATGTATTTTTGAAGTTTTTAATCTCCATCGTATGAAATATTCTTGAAAATATTCATTCGACATTTTCTTCACTTTGAGCAAATTGTCTATTGATTAACGTTTCAAGCACACCTCATCCAATTCTAGGCGCAAACGATCGTTATGCAGTATAAAACCCAACGAAGAGTTGGGGTTGAACCAATAAGGAGAGGTACGTGTTCAAATTAAGTTATAAAGTACAAATGTGGTCTAACTAGTTATAGGAATAGAAATTATCGAAAACGACATGTAAACCAGTCTAAAAGGGTGACAACAAATGTCAGATGGGGGTTTTTATGAATAAAAATAGGGGGAACAACAATATAAAGAGGAAGTCTCGGGATGTGATCGATTATAGGCAAATTTCACTATATGGGTAATTGAAACTACTATTAAATAGCTAAATATCAGTGGGTAGGCTAGACTTGAATGAAATAGTTTTCTCTCGAACAACTATAGCTCTACAAGTGATTTATTTCGAATATCAACAAGCTCAACAAACAAGTACATCCCACAATCTTAATACACCCTCTCTCTCGACTAAGATGGGTAGGATTGGATTTAGGATTCACTCTTTCGAGCTGAACGCGCATCAACCCAAGACCTACAAACCATTAATCAAAAACTTTGGTTCTTAAACCTCTCTTTCAAGCAAGCTAAGAACTTAAAATTAGAATTGCATTTGCAACTACAATTTATAACTTAAAACACATTTAGTGATTAAACCCACTTCAATATAGCATATAAATTAGTAATAAACAATACCCATAAGCTAATTCAACCCATAATCACATGATCACACCCCAAGAATTGGGGTTTTAGCTAAACAGTATAAAAAGAAAAAACAATTACCAACTCAATTGGGTAATAGTCTCCATTCCTTTACAATGTTTTTCAAAGGTTAAATTCAAAGACCCATTTGCAAATCTTCAAGTTTGAGACTCAAAAAGCTTCAAAGTCTACAATTGAACTCTAAAACTCAAAAGAAAACTTTACTCAATGGTCGCCTAAGTATAAATTTATAGTTCAAAACTCAATTTATAGTTGCCCAAAGTTTGGCCTGAAAAGCTATTAGATGAGGTAAGTTGGGCTCGCTGAGTGTTTCGACGATCCGCCCTTTCCTCTCTTCCATCGCCATTCTGATTGGTACTCAGCATCCCCAAGTCCTGTAACTTTGGGTGATCCATTTCGTTATCATGGAACTGATCAACGATTTGCCGATTGCCTATTTCTTTCACCGACTTAGATTCTTCACTTAGGGCTGGCACTCTGGAACTTCAGGTGAGCTGAAGAGCCACTCGGTAGTTCGTCGAGTGGTCTTGGCTATCACAAGGGTCACCTTTATCCACTTCTTGATCTTGCTTTACTCCTTTTTGCCTATTAGTGTCCTTACCTTTGTCCTTAGCTCAATACATGAAAATCAAGGCTTTAACATCAGTTTATAGAACAAATTAGGCATTTGAGGACACTAAAACTATCAAAACAAAGCCCTAAATGAGTCCAAATCTCACACTCACCAACATCCCCAACTTAAACATTTGCTTGTCCTCAAGTAAAATTCAGGATCAGTAGTTCAATAAGGATGTCTCAAATAGTGTTGCATAAGACTCAACATGAATGAACAAAAAAGGTTCAAACTACACATACAATGCTCAATTGTGCACTCGAAGATTCAAATTGTGACTCAACATTATCAAGGGTTCTCAAGTTCACAATACTTGCTTCAAATGCAAGTTCTAGCTCAACAAAGGTACTCAAATGCCCTCACAACAAAGATGATTCCATAATCACACAAAATGTCTCAAGAATTGAAAGTCCCAAATCACATACAAATCTCACCCTCCCAATAATGAACACATGCATGACTCAACCCACATGTTTGCCCTTATTTTCCAATCAACATTCGTTTCAGCTCACTCAAGATTACAAAGGTCTTTTCAAGGCATCTCACGGGGCTGAGTATAAAGGTATGGTCATTTAGGATTAGTGGCTTCTACCTTCATGAAGTATGGCATGAAAATCACTCTTTTTCCTTCTCTTTCAAATTCAAACATGTTCAAACTCCATCCCACCATTCAACTTATCATGAATCACCGGATACCCCAATTCTTTTGCAATTTTCATTAATTTATTTCACAACTTTTTCTATTTTTCAGTCATTTTCTTTTCTTTTCCTTTATTTCATTTCTCTTTTCTTAACATGGAGGGGTTCCATCTTTTTCAAAACAATCCAAAATCCAAGGGGAATTTTTCACACTTCTTGACCTCCCTTCTCTTTCACCACACCCCCAATTTAGGGTTTACGCCTAAGTTGGCTATTAAAAACATCCATATTTCAAAAGTTACGGGTGAAGGGATAAAGGGAGGTTATAATTTTTCAAATTTCTTCCAAGAAAAGGGTTAAAGCTCAAAAGGTATCAAGCTAGGTTCACACATCTCACAAGGTTGGCCACAAAAAAGGTATATTGTCAAGTTGGTTCACTCTTCAAATTTCTTTCCTAAGATCATTTGAAGTGCTTGCATCACTCAATCAACTGGACTAACGGGGAAAATTCTAGGTATCATCAAACACAATGTTCAAAGTAATCTCATCACACAAGGCATTGGTATAAATATCAAACAAGAATCCACACTTTCTAGGTAGCGTGCAATGTTCATTAAAAGAGACTCCTTCCACAACCCGCTAGTCACAACGAGATGCTAAAAGTTCACATATTGCCTATGTAACTTGGTTTGCCTCATCGTAGCTGCACATTCATTTCGTTCAATTAAAAGAATCATTCAAGTTATCGGTATTGACCATAATCGACACTCAAATTTAAACAACAACAGTCACAATCACTTACAAAAGAGGTGGAATATTTTTAAAATTTGGTTCAAAACCATTTTCAGTCAAAAAAATGGGCCACAAGATAAAACAGCCGAAATACAAAAACCAAGATACATACATATATATATATAAACCAAATAAGTCAAATATTCACAAAACACAACATTAAAACAAAACAAATATCACAAGAGGTAAGTATGGAAATACCTCACCCCACCCAACATAATATGTAGTTGTCCTCAAATACAACTAAAACAAAAATAGTGTATAAAAAGTAACAGAGAGGGAGGGGAAAGATCATCCTGCCAGGATAAGCTTGGGGTGAAGTCTACATGTCCGTCGCTCTATCTGTCTGGGCATTAGTGCCCAGGGTCACACTCTCGGGCTGGGCATCAGTGCCCGGTGTCTCATCAACCTTGGCTCCACTAGAGCCCACCATGGATACCTCCCTTTAAGATGTTTGTCTAGCTATCTCAAACATGGAACCCTCTAATTCCACCAGGTCCTTATAAACAACCTCCTCGTGCACACCTAGCTGCTCCTCCTCTGTGTCGGCCTCAAAATCAGCAGCGACAACATCACCCTTAATCTTATCTCCGGTGGTAGCCGAAGGCACCTCAGATTAGGCTGGAATGTCAGCTGGAATCTCCACCATCCCAAATAGTGAAGTAAAGTTTGCGGACATCAAATGATCCACATCCTTCCTCAGCTCAGAAACATCGGCTTTTAAAACTGTCACCTCATCAGTAGCACTCTTCCCTCTCTCACAAACCTCTACTCTCATTGTGAGGGCATCAATAGAATCCTTTAGAGGCGTCAATGCACTATTGCTAGCTCTCTTAATCATCCTAGGAACCTCAGACTCTAGCCGGGAGGCACACACATCAGCAGAATGGGCTAGGTGCCCCATTATGAGAAGCATGTCCTAGGTGATCGAAGGCTGGGAGGCAGAAGCACCACCAGTAGATCTAGGGGGTGGGGTGGCAGAAAAAGAGCCATGAGTGTTACAAGGAGTGAAACTAGAACTACCTAAATTCCAAGTGGTCGGAGTAGGCAAGAATGCCTTTGCAGTTAGTGTATCAATATCAACCTCCGTGGATGTGTCCATTGGAGCTGTTCTCCTCCTATCAGCCTTGTACCGTGTGTACTCAACCTCTATACGTTGGATGTTTGTTAAAGAGGTGGATTTAATCTCAATATCCCTCTTCTCATCTTGGGGAACACTAGCCCGATGACATAATTCTGTGATCAATATCAGGAATGGAAGAGACATCTGACACTTCTTAACCCTTATGGCCATCTCTTGCTCAATGATTAAACCTAAATATAGCCTCTTCCTGGCTATGATAGACCCAAGGCAGGCCTCCTTTGGGTGGAGGAGAATGGACTCATTCTGTGAAGGCATAATCGTGTTGTTGATGAAACCAAACCAATATCGAGCAGCTACATTTAGGTCTTTGTTCTCTATCGACCCTCTGGCCTCAATCCACCTCGGGGTGGTATCAAAAATCATGGGGACTAGCCAACCCTTTAGGTCATCCAAAGTCTTTGTCGTGATCATACTCTGGTATTCATGCATGAAGTTAGTTGCCCTATCAAACACATCATTGATATCATCACTATTGCGTCTAACTTTCCTCCCTTGGACCATCACGGAGTCCACCGGTTTAAAGGCATTATCATTATTTTTCCCTTGAGGCACCAGGTCACTGTAGGCAGCATAGAACTCCCGGATCCATGTAGGAATGTATGGGCCATGGGGCCTGGTGAAGACCTCGAATCTGTGGAACCTGAGAGTGTCCCATACTACTGTATGTATGTCTACCACACCATTTATTGACAATTTCTTCTCCTCTAAAATGGTCCTTAATCCCCTAGCCTTTAACCGGTTGAGTGACCGGGGAGGAAACCCCTGAACTGGTGGCGATGGAACCAATGTCTGTGCTGGAGGAGGCACTGGAGTTGAAGTTGGAGGGGTCGGCTCCGGAATCCTAGATGGATCATGACAATCTTTGGAGCGTAACTCCACTTGTCGAGCTTGTAATAATTGGTCGTCCTCAGGTTCAGAGAATGAAGCCTAAGAATCATAAGACTCTTCCTCCCTCCTGGAGTTGTACTCCGGTGTCTCTGCTATGAGTGCCTTGCCCTTTCACTTTGCTCCCTTTGGAGGTAGTTTCTTTTCCTTGGCAACTTGAAGCATCTACTTCCTCATTTCTGATGACTCCGCGTGACGCTTTCAGGGAGGCATGCCACTATCAGTCAAGTTGGTTCTAGCTATATCTGCAAAACAACGAAGAAACACTTAGATAAATTTCCAAAAAAAAATTGCAGAAAATTAGTTGCAGAAAGACTCGCCGAACCATTCGCCGAGTTGCTTTGGCGAGCCACATCGGGCTCGCCGAAAGTAGCAGCACAGAAATTTTCAAAATTCAAGACTTGGCGGTGATGCTTAGGGCCTTTCGACGAATCACCGACACTAATTAATGAGCTAGAAGTAGCTCACCAAAATTTACAGTGTATTTTAGGGGTTAGGGGAGTAGAAGGGCAATCAATAAGGCCTTTCGGTGAATCACCGAGTGAAATTGGCGAGCTCAAGCATCTCGCCGAAACATACAGAACATAACTCAACAATTGATTGAAATTAAAGGCGATCAGTTGAGGACTTGGCGAACCGCTGAAACACTCGATGAGCCTGACTTGGCTTGCCAAATGGCACTTCGTGCTAGTTTTCTACACCTCTTTTTAAAATCAACCTACAGCCCTTGAAAACAAAATTAAACACATACATTGTCAAATTCAAAAAAGACCTATACTATCCACGCTCTCGGAGTACTCAAACTTCTGTCGATTTGGCCAAAATTGGTCATTTGATGTCTTTTGCCCTTAAGAATGATGTCAAACGCTCCATCATTGGGCAAAAATAGTTAAGACTTTATTTTAAACATGCACACCACTAGAATCGATCAAATACGCAACATTAGGCAATAATTCAACTCATTACGGGCAATTTTATACTCAAACAACTATTAGATCATGCTACCCACCAAAAATCAACAAAAATTTACTGATTACATTCAAGTTCAACTGCATATGGAGAGTTTGGGGTTCGTAAAACCAACTTTTTATGCCGAAAATGATAGATTGTAATGCTAGGTGGCAAAGTTCAATAATCCAGAGCAAAGATTTCACCAGATATGAGAGTTAAATCAAGAAAATACTAAAGATTTAAAGTCGGGTGAAAGGGTACAGGAGTTGAAAAGTTAGGAAAGTGAAACAATTTTGAAATTTTAAACCGTTTGGCCTTTAAAACCTTTCATTTCGCGGCCCCTTCGGCAGTATAAGTGGTGCCCACCGAACCACTTGGCAATACGCCGAGTGGTATTTTGTCTTGCCGTGTTTTATAGGACTCCCATCAATTTGGGGGTTCAAACGATGTACAAAGTCGGGCTCACCGACCTGTACGACAAGTCACCAATTGAGCATGTACCCCATTGAGTTTTACAGAGTTCCCCTTCAAGCTTGGTGGTTTCAACGGCGGACCAAGGTGGCTCGTCGACCTGTTCATCGTGTCGCCAACTTGATATTGGCTCGCCAAACTACCCATTTTCCAATACCTTTCAATTTTCAACCTGCACAATAAACGCCTGTTATACAAAATCAACAATTAAAATATCAAAAACATGGGTTTCCTACCAAGAAGTGCCTTATTCAACGTAATGGCAAGACGACAATAACAATTTAAGGTTCATTTTTAGGGTTCGCCAATGTATCACTAGGCAACTCACCTTTTTTTCTAGGATTTAATTGGGTCAAGAATTGACTTATTTGCTTTTCCAGCTACTTAATCGATACTGAGTGAGAAGGCACCATCTGATTTAGAGTTGAGACATCCTCCTTCATTTCTTTCAACACTTTGTCCAACCATTCAACTTTGTTGAGAATGTGTCAAAGCATATGTTATGTACAAACATTTTCAGATTTCTTGGGCTTTTGTCGCTCATAGGGTGGAACGTACATGTCCTTTGTCACCCTCTCTTTCCTTCCAAGTGGCGTTACGATCACACCATTCTCTGTCACAATCTCTCCATCCATCATCTTTGTTCCAACCCGCATTCCCACCCGGCCTTTGATAGTTGGAATGAAAACCTCCTCCATGATTAGCAAGGAAGTTCACTTCCTCATTGTACAACCCCTCAAATTGTGCTTAATCGGGGTTTACTCCACCAACACCCACAACATTTACACTCTTCAACCCACTACCCATCACATTTTTCGCCAATAGATTCAGTTGGGTCATCATCTTGGCCATGTTTTGGTCTCTCTCTTGATCCTTTTTTATCTATTCTTCTGACATTCTAAAAGTCAGAGAACAGACTTGGTCTTCATGACGAGTGCACCATGCCTTATTGATCTTGGTCATGCCAGCAAAGAGCTGACATGCTACTTGATAGGGCTGTTTCATTATACCTCTGAGAACAAGTTGATCAACAGCTCTTTTGTTCACCAAGTCAAGACTCTTATAGAAGTACTGATGCAATATATGGTTTGGCAGTCCATGAGTTGGACATTAAAGCACCAACTTCATAAATGTCAGCCATGTCTCGTGGATCGGTTCACCTTTCAAGAGTTTGAAACCTTGGATGCTATCTCTTAGTGTCATCATCCTTGATGGGGGAAAGAATCTCACATGGAAAGTTGCGGTAAGATCGTCCCAAGAGGTGATAGAATCCCTTTGCAACTCAGTTAACTATTTGCTAGCCTCACCCATCAAGGAGAATGGGACCAATATGAGACATATAGATTCTTGTGATATATTCTTGAATGAGAATAGGCCACAAACCTCCACAAAGTTCTGAATATGCTGAGCTGGGTCTTCGTGAGACAATCCTCCATATAGACCTTTCATTTGGAAGAGCTGTAGCATTGTTCTTGTAACATGGAAGACGACATTCCCAGCAATTGGAGGTAGACCAATCGCACCCATACCACCCAATGGAATCGGGTCATTCACCATTGGTCATTCACATCATTAAGGTTCCCAACATCATCTTGGTGGCCTACTTGGCTACCATTACTCCCATTCACACTTATCTCTTCCTCTGTTCAATACAAAATTCTCCTATCCTATTTAGGTCTATGAATTTCTCCATCAATTCCATTACCTTATCCTTACCCATGAGATTCCAACATCTTCTCCTTAATTGACCTAGGAGTTGCAACAAAAAAAAAACTAAAGTAAGTCGATTCAACTACAACCAAAAAGATCACAATTCAATTTCAGTACAAGAATTTTAAACACCACCACTCCTCGGCAGCAGTTCCATTTTCATTAACATTTCAAGCACACCTCATCCAATTCTAGGTGCAAACGATCGTTAAATGGTATAAAACCCAATGAAGAGTTGGGGTCAAACACACATGGAGCGGTACGTGTTCAAATTCAGTTATGAAGTACAAATGGGGTCTTACTAGTTATACAAATAGAAATTATCCAAAAAGACATGTAAACAAGTCTAAAGGGGTGACAACGAATGTCAGATGGGTGGTTTTGGTTTGTAATTAGTAGCTAAAACAAGAATAAAAATAGGGGAAACAATAATATAAAGTTGAATTCTCAGGATATGATTGATTATAGAAAAATATACTATATGTGTTATTGAAACTACTCATAAATAGCTAAATATCAGTGGGCAGGCTAGACTATGAGTGAATAGTTTTATCTCGAACAACTATCACACCTCAAGTGATTTCTTTTGAACATCAACAAGCTCAACAAATAAAAACAACCCACAACCTTAATAAATCCATTCTCTCGAGAAAGATGGGTAGGATTGGATTTAGAATTCACTCTTTCGAGCTGAACCCACATCAACGCAATACCTACAAACCATTAATCAGAAGCTTTGGTTGTTAAACCTCTCTCTCAAACAAGTTAAGAACTCAAAATCTAAATTGCATTTTCAACTACAATTCATAGATTAAAACATAACTAATGATTAAACCCACTTCAACATAGCATTTAAATAAGTAATTAACAATACACATAAACTAATTCAACCAATAATCACATGATCACACCCTAAGAATTGGGGTTTTAGCTAAACATTATAAAAAGATAAAAATAATTACCAACTCGATTAACCATCAGCTGGGTAATAGTCTCCATGCCTTTACAATGTTTTTCAAAGGTTAAATTCAAAGATCCATTTGAAAGTCTTCAAGTTTGATCCTCAAAAAGCTTCAAAGTCTACAATGGAACTCTAAAACTCCAAAGAAAACTCTACTCAATGGTCGCCTGATTATAAATTTACAGTTCAAAAATCAACTTATAGTTGCCCAAAATTTGGCCTAAAAAGACATTAGGTGAGGTAAGTCGGGCTCGCTGAGTGGTTAGGCGATCCACCATTTGCTCTCTTCCATCACCATTTTGCATTGGTTCTCAGCATCCCCAAGTCATGTAACTTAGGGCAATCAATTTCTTTATCATGGAGTCGATCGACGATTCACCTACTACCCATTTCTGTCGCCCACTTGGTTTCTTCCCTCCGGGATGGCAGACTAGAACTTTAGGCGAGCTGAAGAGCAACTCGACAGTTCGTCGAGTGGTCTTGGCGATCACCGGGGTCACCTTTCTCCACTTCTTTAGCTTGTTTTACTCCTTTTTGCCTGTTATTGTCCTTACATTGCTCCTTAGCTCACATACCTAAAAATCAAGGCATACACATCAGTTTATAGCACAAATTAGGCATTTGAGGACAAACAATGCCTTAAATGAGTCTAAATCTAAGACTAATCAACTATATGCAATTTATCTCCAGTTATTCAACTCATATTGCTTTACAAAGTCGCGGGCCATATTTTCCCATGCATGCCAATTGCTAAAGTATATCTTAGTGTATCAAGAAAGTGTTAATCGTGATAAACTTGGAATGAATAATCTCATTTGTATGGCTTCATGTCCAATACTAACTAATCTACTGCAATAGTCCTTTAAGTGAGCGACATGATATCCTTTTCCATTGAAAGTATTGAACTTAGATACCGTGTACCCTTGTGGAAGTTCAACATTTGAATGCACACATAAATTCTCATACTTCAAACTCAGAAAAATTCTTGAGAGCAACTCTTCATCAAAATCTTCTCTCAGATTGTGGAGTTCTTTTCCCAAATCTTCATGGAAAATTGACTAATTATCCTTCTCACGTTTAGATTATAGATGAGCTGCTAATTGGTTATGCTTGTTTTCATTGCTAGTAAATATAATTATGGGAGGATGGACATTTGGCATCATAGGGACTTGAAAGATATTGGGATTGATAGTGTATATTGATGGCATCTGAGGAGAAATTCTATAGGTAGAAGTTGAGTGAGGAGATATGGTTAAACAAATATTATTAGTTGACACGGAATCTTTAGTAATTGTAGGAAGAAGGCTAAGGGTAGTTTTCAAATTGACCAAATTGTTTCTTCAAACCACATTCTTCCCAAAATCATCATTTTGTTCTTGCACAAATCCCATGTCGCTGTTGAATGATTTCAATTTGGATGCCATTATAATTTCTTCCTTAATGCAGATTCGCCGCCAAAATAGTGTTCAATGCTAGGCAACCTCTAAAGAAGAAACAAAACTATAAAAACAAAAATAAATTGTTAGTGCATGAGAATATATGAAATAAATTCATAAATAATAAATATTAGATAAAATAGACTATGCGTGTGCTTTTGTAAAATAAGAATTTTATGCTGGAGGCAATGATTTAAGTCTAAGACGAGTGGACAAGAGTGAGGTATTACCTAGTAGGCTCTAACATTGAAAATGAAATGAAAGGAAATTGATTTGGAATAGGAAAAATTAGTTTGGAAAACGTTGACTCATGTTGAAAATCAAATCTTCACTTCATCTTGATCCCTATCCCTTGCAAACTTTGGTGCATTCCTAAAAATTGTCTTGATTGCATCCCAAAATTATGCCCCAACTTAATTCTCCTTCTCGGAAGAATACTAAAATTTTATAATAAACTGACAGGGCCTTGTATAGGCTGCCTACGTATCCACCAAGGAAATCAGGTCGAACGTAATTCCAATTACAAGAAAGAGATATATTGAAATATCTAAATGAATATGACCGAGTCCCTATATCGGCTTCCTACATATCCATCATAGAAATCAGGTCAAGTGTAGTTCGCCTTACATAAAAAGGAATTTAAAACATACAAATAATTGATCACTTAATCTCGCAAAAACATAATTATTTAGAAAAGATGATACAAAAAAACTAATTGCCCTGCTCTATGCCTGTTAAAAGTCATCTTTTGAGAAAGCCCTTATACGCCTAATGGTTGTTCTGAATGAAATCATTCTTGGTACTTTGATCGGGTATATCATAACTATGTCCAAAAGATGCATGAAAGGGTAATTTTGTGCAATAATCCTTGATCCAATAGTGGATTGACTGTGAGGAGGAACTGGATTGACACCTTGTGGATAAATTTCTTGATTGTGACCTGACGTCGGCACAACGGTTGAAAGTTGATGCCAAACAAACTTAGTACAAATTACATGACTTTGAATGATGACGCCATTATCCAATATATTTTGGATCTCTTCTTTAAAACACTGGTACTCATCGGTAGTGTGACTTAACATGCCTGAATGGAAAGTACATTGTTTGGCTGGGTTAAAAGGATGCAAAGAAATTTCACGAGGCATTGGTTGCAAAATTCCTAATGATCTTAACTTTTTGAATATAAATTAAATTGGGTCACTCAAAGGGTGGAAAGTTTGAGTTTTCCTCACTTCAGGCCCTAAAGGAGGAATATTTGGTTCTTCAGTGGCAATTGTCTTTCCTTTGTCCCTAGATTGTGCCGTATACAAACAATAATTCCCCAAGGTCGATTCTACTACTTTCTTTGGATATTCATGCCCATTCATTCCTTCAGGGGACTCTATAGATTTCCTTTTCAATAAACAACACCTTTTAGATGCACTATCAGGAGGCCAATATTGCTTAATAAAATCTTTGGTTGTATCGACAAAAGAGAACCATGTACATGTGTCTTGGTTTGCATACCACATCAAGGCTCCCCTGTAAGCGTCCTACAACAAGTCTCATATTAAATTCATTGTTTTGCCCTATGCTTGCTAACCAATCAAGATATTCCTTTAGGTGGTTCTGGGGAAGACCTGTCCCATCATCCCTTGGAATATCAACAAGATTATAAGATGTCTCTTTCTCATTTTCCATCCCAACCAAATTTATCCCAAGTTATGAAGCAAGCTCATTTGTGAAGGAAATTTTGTTACTCTCGGTGTAAAAATGTCTTCCACCATTTTCTCCATCTTTGCTTAGGGCATGTTTGAAAAGTACTAAGCATTACAATCAAAGTTGGGATATACAGTTACACGAATAGGAGAGTGATGTGTCGTGAAATCTTGGCACATTTGATTCTAGAAACCTAAGGATTAAGACTAGAATTGAGTGTATTTATGTGGATATAATGTGTTTGGTAGTGTTTGTACAAGTGAAACAGGCGAAAGTGAAAGAATATAGAAAATAAAAAGAATTTAGTGAAGGAGAATTGAAGAAAGTAAAGACCATGGATGACCTCATGGGTCGTGGTATTTACTACAGATCATGGAGATGCTCGTAGAATTGAACTAGTGTTTAAGGTTGAGAGAGCTGAAAGATGATTGAACCAAGTGAAGACCACAAACATTTTCCGGTCCGTGGTGAGAGTCATAGTTATAATCCAGTGCTTAGGGTTGGAAGAGCTGAAAGATGATTGAACGAAGTGAAGACCACATACAACGTTAAGGGTCGTGGTCCTCACAATAGTCTGTGGTGAGAGTCGTGGTGATAATCCAGTGTATAGGCATTGTAAAGTTGAATGGAAAATTTATCAAGTGAAGACCACAGACAACTATACGGACCGTAGTCATTGTCATGAGTTGTGGTAGTGCCTATGTTGACGATACAGTGCACAAGTGTTGAATAACCTATTTTGGGTGAGTCCAAGTGAAGACAATGAAGGGTTTCACGGACCTTGAAGGACTTGACAGGTCATATAAGTGGCCATGAAGTGTCCGACAGTTCAGTCCTACATCGAGTAAGACTCTTTTTAAAACACTTTATTTGAATTAATTAGGTCATTTTTTTAGGTTTTATCTTTTCTTACCTTGAACGACGAACAATTTTTCATTATTCTCAGTTTTTGGACTTTCAATTTTAACATTCACTTAAGTTCAAAGTTGGGAAATTAGTTTCTAAACATGTTTTTATTTTATATATCTGAATGCTTACATGAAATAATGAGTGGCTAAATACCACAACTGGATTGTGGGATCTATGATGTAAAATCAAAGTGTGATTCCGTAAAACAAGTGATAGGCGATTTATGTTTGCAACTTATAATTTAGCTTTTATTATTCATTGTTATTTTGATGAGTGCATGCATTTGAGTGAGCCTATATCTATTATGTGTTCGAGAGAAAAATAATAATAAGGAAAAAGCTAAATTAACCGAAAGAAATGGGTCAAAGTTTGAGTTCGAGGGAAAAGAACTTTAACACCATTCAAAACGTGGGTAAAATTTAGTAACACTCTGGGAACGAGAGGACTTTAGTGAACATTATTTGATTAGACTGAGAAGTATCAGATATATCTAACTCGTCTGCATTTTGTATAGATAAATTGCCTGAAACTGAACTACGGAAGAACATTAGGTGTAACGTTATGGGGATCACAATCCTGGTTTCTTTTAATCATCGAAATAACTTGAGAAATGAAAACTCTGTTAATTGTTAATTTGGATTTTGATTACAAATCTTAAATACTAGAACATCAAAACTAAACCCATTTTACTTCCTGTAATTGTTTATTTAGGAAATAATAACGACATTTGAGTAAAACGCAATAGTGAAATCATTTCTATAAAGAAATTCTTTGTGGGATCATTTGAGTTCTATAAATTGACTTAGACTGTTTACATCTCTTAATTGAGGTGTAAGTTTGGATGTATCAGAGAGTATCCCTCTAGATCTTCATCGGTGGAGTCCTTAAGATCGTAGTCTGATTAGTCTTCATTGGAAAAGTTCTTAAGATCGGCTATCATTTCCTTGATGCCGTCAATTTCTTGCTCCATTTTTGCCACTTTTTTCTTAAGCTTAGAAATTTTATCCTGGTATGACTCAGCTTCTTCATAGTTAAACTCGTCTTCAACAAACTCAATCACAATTTTGTCAGCCATGTTGAAACGACCCAAAAAGTTCCTAAAAATGTGCTTCGGAAGTTACCGGAAACTTGTTTTAGCTATATCTAAAAATCCGTTTCATTTTTTGAAAATCCGACTTCATATTCTTGTTTAGGGGGTCAAATTGAGTGGGAAATGGGTCTAACCAAAATTTTAGAGCAACTGTATCAAAATTCGAAATTTCCAAGTGAAGACTTTTTCGAGGGTCTACTTTGGAGGGTCATATCTCCTAGCACACAAATAATTGGGTGGCCCATAACATATCCATGGAAAGCCCTTTGAGTTAGCTACCCAACTCACTTCATTTCACCTCATTCGGAGTTCGGACGAAGAAGTTATGCCCATTTTCGTAAAATCTGTCCGTGCAGGAAATGCAATTTCCAGAGAGCGAAATTACTGTTCACCCGCCTCATTTTTTTTTTCTAAGTGTTGGACCCATTTTTTCCAAGGGCATATTTTATTTCCTATATAGCATTAATTCAATTCCCATCTCTAAAACATTTCCCAAAATACCTCTCCCATACTTAGACACTCTTTCTCTCAAGAACCCTAATCCAAAACCTTCCTCAAGATTGAAGAGATTCTTGCTCCAAGTTCCAAGCTTCCATTGAAGACACTCTCAAGACCTTCATAAAAACTCAAGGTATGTGGTGTTGAACTCATGGGTCCTTCCACCCATAGTGCCTAGACTCTATTCTACTCACTAATTCATGGTTTAAGTTGAGATTCATAAATTAGTCTTGTTCCTTGTATAAATATCCCGCACAGTGAATTTTAAACATGAAAAGTGATTGTTTTGAGCATGTTGTGACTCTAGAACCTGAATCTAAATTTGGAATGGATGTGGAGATTTTTCATGTGGTCTTGTGGGTGTTAAAAGGCATTGTTGTAGGTTGTTCACTAGTTTGGCTGCATAATTACTATCCTATTTTCCATGCTCTTTGATCTCATTACATGCCTTCAAGGTGTTTGACAAAATGTCCAATTATGGAGAATTGATGAATTGATGCTTTAAGGGTTGAGTTATGAGATGTATGGCTTTCCAGAGATGTGTTGATGACAAACTAAGCTTGTGTATATGTTCATTCCATACATGAGATTCCATTAGAGCCTAATGTGAATTTCCTATATAAAGTGTTGCATGACCATGCCCGGTCCGGGGGAAAGAACCGGATAACCATGTGAGGGGTTTATACCTCACCACCTAGGATGCTTGGGGTGTGACCAACATCAACCATGTGAGGGGTTTATATCTTGCCACCAGGGTGTCCGGGTGTGAACGGCATCCCCCATCCTAAGTTGGGGTTATAGATTGGTTGGATCATGCACACACATATGATATATACTATTAGTATGGATTTACTTAAACATGTTTTGACTTCACTTTGATCATGCATCCTCATATTGTTATTCATTATGCCTATGGAACTATTTCTTGCATTTCCGATTGTGTCCTTGTCTATTGTTGTATTGCACCCCGCATACTTAGTACATTCCAAAGTACTAACGCATATTTTGCCTACATGATGTCACCATGTAAGGACCGGAGCTACTCTTGATCCTTCTCTCCATCCACGTGGCTAGTACGGTGCTTATCCGAGTTTGGTGGTGAGTCCTCAATGATTCGAAGGCTATGTTATGTTTCCTATTCCTATGTTTTGAGACTTTAGCTTGCAATTGTATTTTGACTATGAGGGGAGCCGGTAGTATGTCATGGCCCCCGTCCTATCTATGTATGTAGAGGTGTGCGTTGGACAAGTATTTTTGTAAATGAGCTTGGCTCTTATTCTATGATGTTATTTTGAAATGGTTTGCCCTTAGTCCCTAATTCCCGTTATTTAGTGTTGAATGTACTTCCACGACCGATAAAGTGTGATGACAACTTTGAGAGGCTTGTTTGGGGTTCCTTCGGGTTCCTCATTCGCCATGTCACGTCTAGGCCCTAGGCTTGGGTCGTGACACATGTCGTCCTTGAATTCATTTGTTCCTTTGATCCTTAACTTAAGTCAACCTGTGAAAGAAAAATGAAGTATTTAGTAAGCGCGTAGTAAGTATGTGAAAGGTCAAGATTAGAGCATTTAAAAACCAACGTGATCTAGTCCTATAAGGGATACTATTTAAGAAATTAATTAAATAAATAATAAACCAAATTTGATGAAAAAACTTGAGATTAAGGAAATTATGGTTAATCGAGCACACGAGAGTTGGACTTGATGAATTGGAAGGTTGAATGACCTTAAGCTCTATTTTAATATTGGTGGATTTTTTTTAAAAGAAAAAATTTGAGGATGGAAGTAGTGTCAAACAATTAGAGACCAACGAGAATTACCCTCATTGGTATGCCAAAACTTGGAATTAGTGCGTAAAAATAAGTATTGACAACCCCTAAAAAAATAGCACGGCTATTTTGAATCGAACAAGTGTTGCACTTGATGGAGAAAAAATGAATAAATATCAGCAAGTGTTATTTGGTAGATTGCCAAATAAATTTCGATATCTACCAATTTGAGAAGTAACCAAATGACATGAAAATTCAAAGAAAAAGAGAGAATAAATAAAAACTCAATGATGTAGATCGAATATGAAATAGATTCTACGAAATATTGAAGTAATCAAAAAAAGTTTTGGTTGTTAGAAAGACGGGATTATACCCGAAAAGGAGGGACTTTAAAAACCTTGAGAAGGTAAAGATTTAAAAACTTGATTTTTTGCAAGAATTTAGCAAATTGGGAGTGAATTAACTTAAGAAAAATAGATGGGCTAAATATGTAACACCCCGTATCCGAAAACAGACCTCAATGAAGATTTCTTGAAGTTGCAAGTGCAACCCACTATTGCCACCCACGAACCGTAGGGTGACATATGTCCCATGCTGGTGGTCTGTGGTTCGCATCTATAACCCCCCAAACTCAGCCCTAGAAATTAGGCTAACTGTTGATCCACAGCCGAACCCACATAGAGTGGTCCGTGTCCGTGGATCAACACCCCAGGAGTGACTAACGGTTGACCAACGCAGACTGTTAGTCGCTTGATGGTTTGTCGGTCTTGTCCATCGGTGACCCCGACAACAGTTAACTCAGGGGTCTTTTGGTCTTTTCCTCTTGCGTTGGATGCCTAGACTACGTCGCTTAGATCCTAAACTGCGTGGTTTTGGTCAGTTTTAGTCTAGAAACATAACTACAACTTACCTAAGTCAGATAACTCTTCAAAACTTAGAAATTAGAGCGTAAGAGGAGAAAAAGGTCAAGAACCCTAGTTCAAAAACACAGCAAGGTTCCATCAATTCCAGCACCGAAATCAAAATATTTCTCCATGGAATTCGTCACCAAGTATGTGGGATTTGACTACTGGGTTCCTTTCAACCATTAGGTCCCTAGATTTCAGTTAGAATCTTGATTCCCTTAATATTATCTCAACTTAGGGTTTCTTGAAATTTAGAATTATTGGTTTTTAGCTATTAGAATGATCCAAATCGTATTATCATGAATCTTGTATCGTTATTGCCCAGGTTCATGCATAAACTCAGAACCCTAACTATGTAGTTCTTTTAGTTCATGAATTACACATGCTAGGCCAGTAAATTCAGTTATATATAAAGATGCCTCAGTTTTGAATGCATTATTATCAGTATGTTAATGTTGCATTCTCAGTTTGCATGTCAGTATATTTAGCTATCCAGTATTACAACATTTCATTCATAAAGTGTTAATTATTTACTCATATGGTAAGCTTAATAACGAGTGGAGTAGGTTCAGTTACCCTCACGTCCCAGAACTACATGCCCCATAGGTTGTAAGTCCCCTCTGTGGGCATCATTTTAGTGATCATGTCAACATGCCTGTATACCTCTGGCAGGGTATATTGGGTCCTCTCAATGGGGCATATACATCTGACTCCACATTTAGCTCATGTGGTTTTATGTCAGTTATTAGTAGCTCCCTTACTGTTCAGCCAGGTTCTATTGCATTGATCATGTTATCAGTATAGTTCAGTATTCACTCTCAGTATGTTATAAACTTGGTCATTACATTCAATTTAGCCATGTTCAGTATTTCCAGTATGCTTATCATGTTCAGATTATATTATATCTTTGTTCAGTTATGTTATTATTCAACTTTAATCTATTCTGCATGCCCAGTACCTTTCAAGTACTGATGTATATTCTACACTACATCTTCTCGTGATGTAGGTTCAGGTCCCCAATAGTAAGATCATGCATAGATCGGTTCCCGATCTTCAATTCAACAATATCAATGGTCAGTCCTCTTGTTCGAGGACTAGTGACATGATTATCTTTCTTGCTTTTAGCTTTAGTTTAAGTTTTTGCTAGATTTAGCTAGGGCATATCCCAACTCTTCTAGTCAGTTTAGAGGCTTAATTCAGACATAGTTAGTTTTAGCTTTAGTCTTAGAATTTTACTTTTTATTTGTATTCAAACTCTCAGTTTTCATATATCCAGATTTAGTATATTGGTATTCCCTGTCATTTCAGATTCTTATATGATTTAGCTTTAGCACAGCGTTTGTTTGATTTAGATTACTTTAGTATGCTTATGATATGCAAGAAGGGTTAGCTTGGGGTCACTTGTGATCTTATGTCCTGTGTCCGCGTCCAGAGGGTAGCCTCAGGGCGTAACAAAATATGTCCATTTTGAGTGAGTAAGAATAGAATTGTTAAAACAAATTGCGAACATAAGTATTGAAAGGATCAAAAGAAGAAATTCTAAGATAATGACAAATCAAATTTGGTAGATTTAAAGGAAGAAAGTTTTTTCACGAGTTAGAAATAATTATGAGCCTAAATGATACTCTAGAGTCATTAAAGTGCGTTAAGCGCAAAAAATAATTATTATATAAAATAAAAATGTATGAAAATGACATAATAATGTGTAAATAAGCAATAGGTAATCAACAGAAAATATAGATAAAGACAAATAATTATCTCTTATGAACACACGAAAAAAACAAAGATGATGTTAGTAATAATAAATAAAAATCAGGTTGCAAATAATTTCATATAAATCACATAGCAAGTAAGCAAGCAAATATTTGCAAATCACATTACACATGTATATTAAATGATGTGTCCTAATATATAGGGGACCTCTTTATGCCAGAGGTGGGCCTAACACGTATTTGAAAAATAAATGTGCCAAAATATGTCATTTCATTACACTTTAATTAATTAAACGAATCTATTCCCAAAGTTAAATACCAAAATAGCATTAAGCTTTATTACATGTCAAAAAAGAAAAAAAATTAAGCTCTCCATCGCATCTACGCATGTTCGTCTCGTTACATGCTCGTGATTTAATCTCCATAGGCCAAAAGTTGGGATCTTCGTAGTCATCTGGTTCACAAAAGGGTTAGTAATACCCTCCTTCCTAAAGTTTATTTAATTTAGAACAAACAGTTCATAGTTTGGCACAACTATTTTTAAGAGTCACTCGGGGTCGTGAACCCACTTGGACATTTGAATAAAGTTTACTAATTAACTTAATACACCAAGGGTATTATGTCTCTTGGGTTTATATGCTGCATGTAACTTAAAAGGTGCTAGTATAGATCTATCCTGGGTTGATTAAGAGTGGGTTTACTAGACACAAGGTTCCCAAGTGGACAACTCGAGTGAGAAGGCTACGCGGTCACACAGAAAAAGATCCAAACGCACATACACCAACTCTCCTAAATTTTGGGATTTTCAAAGAAATTTGTGGGTGTGCAAAACACACCTCGTGTGTACATGTGATTGTGTGAATTTTCCAAATTCGGAGGAAGTATGAACAGAATGACAACTTATAATAATCAATAACAAATAAATAATTTATGTAAACCAGTAACAAATCAGAAGTTTATATCACATAACCATGATAAATAAAGAATTAAAAAATTAAAATAAAACAAAAAATTAAAATAAAACAAATACTAAAAACATAATTATTAACCTAAGTCTGTTATGGTTTAGAACCTAAAGTCCACAACATAGTCGCCTTTTCTGTTATGCCGTGATTTTACTATCATAAGAAAAATCACTTAGAAAAGAGTCTCCGCTTCATTTTTGAAAGAAATTAAGAAAACTTATAATTTTCAAAAGACTTAAAGGGACAAAATCATTTGAAAATGCCAGAAGGGGGTTCGGGGTTCAATTTACACTTCAAGATGGTGTTAGACACTTGAAATGTCCGCTAACGCGCGATTGACCTACGACTTGACTAAAAGTATTTGCTATTTTCGATATAAATTAATTAAGTGCACAAAAAGAATATTTTTGAGTTTTTAGGAAAATGAGACAAATTCAATCATTTGCAAAACTTCTAAAAAAAAGATTTTTTTTTTAAGATTGGCACTTCAAACAAATAACCTTAAGGTTAACATTTTAAAGATGAGATAAAAATTAAAACTTCGAATGAAGGATTATGTGAGAATTTATTTGAATCATTTTGTAAATAATAATTTGAACCAATTTGGTCAATTAAAGCATGAAAACTATTTTAAATTAATTGAAGAATAAATAAAAAGTTTTGACAAATGATTCTCAATAAAAATATAAGAGTTGGTAAAAGAAATGAATTTTTATTAAAATAAACTAGCATAAAGAATATGGTACATCTTTTGGGGAATTTAATTAAATTAAATCAAGTCAAATCAAAGGGTTAGAATTAATACAAATAATAAGAGTAAAACAAGAAGGTTAGAATGTCGGCCTTTTTGCCCAAATTCCAAATTTTGGTGGGCTTTTTGGCCCATTTTCGCTTGGACCTGTAGTGCAAAGAAAATTGGGTTTCGGCCGATTTTTGTTCTTGAAACTCCCTGTATACATTGAATGTATACTTCTGTATACAGGGTGTATATCGAATATATACATCCTTATTTGGGGCTTCTAGGAAGTGTATTTCAGTTTTAACTGTACATTCTTTTGCTTTCAACCTGCTGCCGCCTTTGAACCTATATTCTCATATTTTTCAACATGTATCTCAATGTCTACACCTGTATAGAGTCCATTTTTGGACATCCAGACACTTAGAATTTGATTTCCAGCCCTGTATTACTATCTTCAACCTGTTTATCGACTTCCCTTGCTCCACACATCAGTCCATTGGGACTTGGATTGAAATATGACTCGAGGAAATGCAATTAGGCCTCCATGGCCCATTTTGAACGTAAAAAGAAAGGGAGGCAATGGAATTCGAGGAACTCACTCGAAATCACATGAAACAAAAGGAAAAGAAAAGGATTAACACATATTCATAACAAAGAAACTTAGGTATAAAACTTAATCAATAAAGAAACAAAACACACAAATGGCTATACAACTTAACAATTAATAAGTACCGTATTATATAGTTATTTAAAACAAAACCATACTACCAAATCAAAAGCCAATTGACTAAAACATTTTCCATGGCATATAGGGGGTTACTGCAAGAAAATTTTAACAAAAAAAAAACTTCAACATCTCTAGATAAGAAATGTTTACAAAAAGTGAAGCCCACTAGCAAATGAATAGTCTAATCCAACTTCGAACTAATGCTTTCCCAAGACAATATATATATCACTAATCCACATTAAAAGGAAAATTGCATGTCACCTACGTAACATAAAAATACAAATACGACGATGATCATGGTGTCAACTTACTAAACCAACATGCTAAGATTGTTATAGAAAAATAGGCTACCGAATAGTCGGATTTTTACCAAGATAATACTTTGACACCAAGTAAGAATAAAACCACATAGAGGTGTCTTAAGATATATAATAGAGTTAATTATATGATAGATGTAGATGTGATAAGAATTAGAATAGAGACATAATGTTGGTTTTAGATTGCACACAGAATGCATCATAACCATTCTTGCAACTCAGCTTATATTTAAAAGCATAACATGATTAAGCAAAACATCAAATTGGTTCAAAGATAAGCTTAAATAGTCATAGATCAAAATTCTTTCAATCAGTTTAAGGCGAGGAATGAGTAACATGACGTCGAACATTGATTATCGATGCAGATTCGTAACAAACAGACACAAACTAAGACTAACAAGGCAATTTCGAAACTAAGCATAACAATTCTATGAAAGCTAAAACAATAAGAGCAACAACAGTCAGAAACCATCCTTCCAACATCTATACATACACATTCGAATCATACTCACACATGAAAGACCAAAATCTCAATCATACTAGACATCCCTATTCTTGCTAAACCATTAGAACAATATAGCCAACTAAATAAACAAAACGAAAACTCAGATTAAGAAGGGACAGTAAGAAGAGCGGGATTATATACCTTTTTTGGTGTAGCAAATCGGAACTCAAAGTCGACCACGAAGAACTTCCACCATTGTGAGCTGATTTCAATGAGCTCCAAAAATTTAAAAAACTCTTTCTTTTGATGAAATTCCCTCTATTTTAGGGCAGTGAATTAGTGTCCAAAAAAATCCTCTTCTTTGATCCCAATAAATCCACTTTTTCAGTGACTGAAAAAGAGAATATATAGAAGATTTAACACTGGAAATTGGGTGGAAACGAGCAGATTTTGAATTCATATGCCCCTTTTCGAAGAAACAATAAAAGGGGTTTGGAAATCCCTGAAAAAAGGGGAAAAGGGAGGGGACGAGTATGGACGCGGCTGCTGCAACACACGATGCAGATTTCTCCAAATTTGTTGGATTGATGCGATGTTTCTGGGAGAAAGGACTAATGAGGCGCGTTCTGTTTCTTCGTGTTCTGGGTTCGTTCATCCCTGTTGGATTATTGGATGCGTGAAGAAGAAGACGTGTAATAGGGTCGGGTTGCTGGGTTTCGTGAGGAAGAAGAATGAAGACATGGGGTTGGATCTTTTTGAAATGTTTAGTGGGTTGCTGTAATAGGTTTGAGGAATTGGGTCGACTGGAAATTAGAAGTAAGGCCCAAAACTTGGTCTTGAAAAGGAAGCCAACAATGTAGTTAATTTGACTTAAGAAATATACCCATGTGAATTGCAATTTCAACCAAATTAAGGCAATTAGTTGAAGTCGGCCTAAATTAAAATAAAATGAATTGTTATTAATCAATTAATGAGCTTCTTAATCTTAATAAAATAAAATAATTAACTTAATTATAAACTAATTACCCAAAATATAAAAATTTATATAACTAAACTAATTAACCAAAAATTTAACTAAAACACAATCTTTTTGATACGGTTTTCGAATATTCATAAAATATACTAATTATATACATAATTACGTAAAATATATATATTATTAAAAAATTATAAAAAGTGACAAAAATATTTAAAATAACTTGAAAGTATATTATTATTATTTTATTATTTTATTGTTATTTTGAAATTTTATAAAACTAAATATTTTAAATTTCTTGAAGTTGAAAAAGCTCGATAATTAATTTATATTGTATAGGGCCAAAATTGGGTGACAAAACATTCCTCCCTGCTTCATCTGGTCGTTTCATTTGTTAACATAAAGAGTTTCGTCTCAAGGATTTCATCAAATATTACGTAGACTGAGTCAAGTTATGGATAGTCCTTTTGTTGAATTTCCTTCAAGGTAAACTTTACATTTGTCCTTCCTTCAGAAAAAGTCGCTTTTGCACTCTACATATTGCCTACCTTGGTGGTAAATTTTGTCTGAGATGCATTGACGTTCATGGATTCTTTGTTTTTAGCCTTGGACAAATATCTCACTTTCCTAAATTCTAGGTTCTCTTTGCCCTTGCAGAGTTCCTAGATAGGCATCGTTTTAGTTCAAACCGATGACATGCTTAACTCCATATTATGAGCGCGAGTTCCCGATTCTTCAAAAGTTTTAGGTTTAATCCCTTGAAAAATATATAGCGGAGACCCCAATGCATACCTTGAATGCACATCTCTATGCATGAAGCTTCACTAAGTCTGTCTTTACAGTTTAGACTTGTATGCCTCCATTGGTTAATAAAGTCAAAGACCGGCTCTTCATTTTGGGTCAGTGTATTTGTAAGTTCCACGATGCTTATGGTACGTCTTATGCTATAGAAGTGGTTGAGAAATTCTTTCCCTATTTGTTCCCAACTATCAATAGAGCCAGATTCAAGGTCTATGTACCAATCGAACGCATTTCCCTTAAGGGAGCAGACAAATTATTTGACGAGGTAATCACCATAGGTTCCAACATTGTTGGAGGTTTCAATAAAGTGTGCCACAAATTGCTTTGGGTTTCCCTTACCATCGAACTGCTAAAATTTGGAGGTCGATAACCGACAGACATTTTTAAGTTATCAATCCTTTCCGTGTATGGCCTTGCATATGTCAAGGAGAATTCTGTAGCAACCTCGTACTTGTATTTAATGGTCCCTGTAATAAACTTCTTGATTTGGTCGATCAGGATTGTTCCTTCAGAGTAAACTTGGATCTCTTTAGAATGTTTCACTTGCTTTGTGGGGCGATTGACCGTCTCTTGTACTTGCGGACATTTTCCAGGTGCATGAATTGATTCTTCATCCATCATGCCTTCCACCCTATTAGTTAGCTTAACAATTCAAGCATCTTGATCTTGAACATACTTGGTCAAGCCCTCAATAGCTTTTGTCAATGTCACAAGTTGTTCTTCTATGGATGAAGTGTTAATCACCATCGTGTGCATTACCATAGTAGGTGATGGAGAATAACGTTGATTTTCCCAAACATGAGATGCAAACATATTATGTGGGGTATATCCCGTGTTTAACACATCATTGTCGGCTGAAGCGAAGGGATTTTTTTTATCTAGATAGGCTCAATTGGGCAAGAACCCTCTCGACCATTTCGGTGATGTCTTCTTTTGCGGCTTTTGGAGGAGACTTTACACCTTTTGGAAATGAACCAAAGACAATAGCAGATTCAGACGACACTTGAGAGGCTTGTTGTCCTAGCAATTTGGTTTGGTTTCTTGTGATAGGTCTAATGTTTCCCGAATTAACATCAAGCATGTTTTCCACAGCGATGCAGAATTTAGATCCATCCATTTTTGTGGATGCAGATAAGGATATGGATGTAGATCTAGATTTGGATGCAAATGCAGTTTTCGAGTTGATTTTCTTAAAAGCCATCTCGGTGTTCTTGAACTTTAATTTTCAAAGAAAAAAGATGAGAGGTAAAGATTGTCCCACTGAGCGTGCCAATTTGTATGTGTCTAAAGTTTCGTTCCTGAAATACAGCAAACAGGAAAGGAAAATAGCAAGCAAACAACAATATTTGTATTTGAAATTATTCGAAGGTTACAATCTTTATAAAATCTTTAAGAAATGATATGGAATCCCCTAATTCTTCTCTTAACAGATGTTCTTGATTTGATGATATACTTGCAACTCAACACTTGGAGTGAAGACATCTTTATATGCAGAAGACTTGCATATCAACACTAAAGAGCAAGGATTCTCTATGTATTTCTGTGTGTGTGTTCTTCCTTTTCTTCCTTTCTTTTTGTCTCATGAGAGACCCTTTATATAGTTGTGAGCTACAGTTTTGCGGGTATTTCGGTCTTCAAATAATTTTTGAGGACCTTGGGCTTGAAGAGCATGAATTTGGCTTATCTTGTCAACTTATAGACTGGCCCAAATGTATTTTGGACATTATTTGTAACACCTCGAGCCTACACCATGGGTGGGTCTGGCACTGAGAACCATTGTTGGCCCCAAGAGAACCCTTGGCCTGGCTTAACTCTTAGCGGAATACTTAACTCATGATAAAAGAAAGTATTAAAATACAATCATATTAAACTGTTTGAATAGATAAACTGGGAATGTTTAGAAATAACTTTCAACTTTACCCAAAGAGGCACCTTAAGATCAACATAAGACAATAAAAAAATAATGATGAATGAATTAACTAACTAACTGACTAACTGTCTATGAAGCCTCTAAAATTAAGAGGGATGTCGGGACAAGAACCCTGATCATCCTAACAACAGAAAACTACAAAAGCAATGAAATTAGGGATCCTCAGAAAAGCAAGGAGGCTCACCAGACTCTGAGTGCTCAACTGGATCAATGAAGCGTTAGATGATGATCCTGGTTACCTATATCTGCATTATACCAACGATGCAGGTGAAATGGCACCAGTACATTGAATGTATGAGCATGCGAGAGGAATACTAAAACAAGACCTAAGCTTGAAAGGAACTGAAAAAACATACATGCGCTTAACTCAACCCAACTTAACTCATTTCAATATAAAGCAATAATATGAAAGCAGTATAGAGAAAATCTTTTAAAACATGGATATCAATTCTTTGTATTTGTCCAAAGATACAATATAAACTCTGGAAGGTATATAAAAATACAATTTACTTGTGTAAATAATAATAAAAAATACTGTTGTTGGGAGTTTGTCTAACCAACAACCATCACTTAAGAGCTATTGTGATGACACATCATTTTGCCTCATGCTACCAGGGTCGTCCTATACCTTGCCGAGGGTATAGAACTTGACTACTTAGTAAATCCACTAGTCTATGCTAAAAAGCACTAAGGAATCATCAAAACAGTATGACCCTTTTTCTACCCATGATGGCTACATAGTTTTTGGGGTCTGGTAGTTGTCTGAACTCTCCCCCATATCGATGCTCAATACTACTCCCATAATATAATACTAGCTCTTATATTTAAGAACATATCTTGTTTCTATGGTTTGAGATAATTGCTCAAAACTTAGCCTAAAGGCTCTCTTGGAAATCAAAGTTTCCTTTCTTGCTTAATTGTGAAAGAATTTACTCTTTACTAGAAAACTAGCTCAAAGGCTCTTTTAGAAATAAAAGTTTCCTTTCTTGTTTAAATGTGAAAACATTTGCTGTTTTGGAATACATAGTCCCAATATACTCTTTTGAAGAAATGAACCTCAATATATACTCTTTACTCAACTCAAAACTCAAATCTTAAAACAAAGTTAAAACATTTATAAAAGACTTTTGGAAAACTCTATGAACTTCTCTTGACTTGACTCTTAACTTTCCTTGAATTGAATTATGGATATAAGGCTCACGATGTCATGGTATGTATGATTTCATGATGTTTAGACGTACCTTAAGGGAACTTGTACAGAAAGAAGTGGGAAAGCGTAGAGAACCTAGTGTCCATGGCACTCTGAGTGGCATGGGGTGCCATAAGTGAAATTACAGAACTAGGGATGGGGCGGACTAGCTAGCGCGGCGCCCCAGAGCCCATACTACAGAACACTTTGTGGGGCGCTCTGGCTGGCGCGGCGCCCCACCCCTTTTCCACAGAATATTCTAATTTTTCTTACTCATTTTTTCAACTCTAAATCCTCTAGATTCAATTGGTTCTTTCCCCAAACACTTAGATTTGACTACATAACCAAAATATGAAAAAAATCTACTCAAAATGACATCAAATTTCATGAATTTTAATCAAGAACTTGTCAACAACATCAACAATCAAGAACCAAATAGAAATTTCAACAAATAAATCAAGAAATCAATTTCTATACTTTCAAGACCACAATTTCACTGAATAAAATCATGATTGGCACGTGGGTGAACTAACCCAATGCTATGTGACCTCACATACTTCATAGGGATTAACCTTTCGCAAACTCCACAAGCAAATCTTCAAGAATGCGACAATTCTATGTTTCGTTTATTATTTTCTCCTCTACTTCTCTCTTCTCTCAAAACCCTAATTTATTTTTATGAAGCGTAAACTGAATCCAATCAGTTTAGACCACAACTTAATTACCAAAAATGAATTTAATTAATTAGGTAGTGAAAAGACCATAATACCCTTCTAAAATCCGATTTTGACTTTCCTTATCTAGAAAACACAACTTCAAATAGGCAAATCTCCCTCATACAAACTCAAAATTAATCAAACTCGGTGGCATTTGAAAGATAATTCAAAGATCTTCCCACGGTATCTGGTAGAACACCCAAATCATCTTGAGCTATGAGTTGTGGCCATTTCAATTTTACCCATAACTCATACTTAACTTAACTTGGCCAAACTTTCCAAATTTGATTATTTCCAAAAATGGTTTCTTTATAATTCCAAGTCTTTCCAATTCTTTCAAATAGCGAGGTGTTAAGGGATGTGTCGTAATGGCTCCACTGGTTGTTTTAAGTGTTGCCAGATCGGTCATTTTATGAGAGAGTGTACAAAGAATAGGCTGAGAAATGGTAATGGGGGCAATAAAGCTTATTCTTCTTCAGTCGCTCCACCAAACAGAGTTGCATCTAGAGGAGCTACTTCAGGGGCAGGTGGAGGAGGAAATCATCTTTATGCTATCACCAGTCGCCAAGAGCTAGAGGATTTGCCAGATGTTGTCAATGGTATGATCTAAGTCTTTAACTTTGATGTTTATGCTTTGCTAGATCCAGGAGTGAGTTTATCCTTTTTAACTCCTTATGTTGTGATGAATTTTGATGTTCTACCTGAGGAACTTCTTGACCCCTTCAGTATTTCCACACATGTTGGTCAACCTATTCTAGTAGAGAGAATCTATCGTGATTGTACTAGTTTTGTCAATCACAGGAGCACTATGGCTAATTTAGTTGAGGTAGACATGGTAGATTTTGATGTCATTCTAGGTGTGGACTAGCTTCATGCTTGTTATGCACAAATAGATTGTTGAACTCGAGTACTCAAGTTCCAGTTTCACAATGAGCCAGTTATAGAGTGGAAGATTAGTACAGGAGTGCTGAAGGGTTGTTTTATTTCGTACCTTAAGGTGAGGAACTTAGTTTCCAAGGGGTGTGCCTATCACTTAGTCTGATTTATTGACTCTAGTGTTGAGATACCTCATATTCAGTCAGTTCCAGTTGTAAAAAAGTTCCCAGAAGTCTATCCAAATGATCTTCCCAGAGTCCCTCCTGAGAGAGAAATAAACTTCTATATAGATATTCTTCCTGATACTCGTCCTATATCTATTTTGCCATATAGGATGGCACCAGCAGAGTTGAAAGAGTTGAAAGATCAGTTGCAATATCTCTTAGAGAATGGTTTTATTCGACCAAGTCTCTCACCTTGGGGCGCTCCGGTCTTGTTTGTCAGGAAGAATGACTTTTCCCTTATGATGTGTATAGATTATTGTAAGTTGAACAAGGTTACCAGCAAGAATAAGTATCCTCTTTTGAGAATTGATGATCTCTTCAATCAACTTCAGGGTGCCACATGTTTCTCTAGTATAGAACTTAAATCAGGCTACTATGAGTTAAGAGTAAAGGAATGTGATATTCCCAAGACAACTTTCAGGACCCGTTATGGTCATTATGAGTTTCTAGTCATGTCGTTCGGTTTAACTAATGAATATGCAACATTCATGGACCTTATGAATAGATTATTCTAGCCTTATTTAGATATGTTTGTGATCAAGTTCATTGATGACATTCTAATCTATTCGAGGAATGAGGAAGATCTAACTAATTATCTCATAATAGTTCTCCGAACTCTAAAGGATAGGGAGTTGTATGCCAAGTTCTTGAAGTGTGAGTTTTGGCTTGAGTTTGTGGCATTCTTAGGCCACATGTTTCAATGATGGAATTATAGTTGATACCCAAAAGATAGAGGCAATGCATAATTGGCCTAGACCCATATCTCCCACTAATATTAGGAGTTTCTTGGGGTTGGCTGTATATTATAGAAGGTTCGTAAAAGGGTTCTCATCTATTTCATCCCCTTTGACCAAGTTGACTCAGAAAACAGTGAAGTTTCAATGGTCTGAAGCTTTTGCGAAAAGCTTTCAGGAATTTAAAAAGAGGTTGACTACTACCCCAGTATTGACCTTACCGGAACATACGCAAGACTTTGTTGTATATTGTGATGCATCTAGATTTGATTTGGGTTATGTGTTAATGTAGAATGGCAAAGTTACAGTTAAAAAAGTTCACGAGAAGAACTACTTAACCCATGACTTAGAGTAGGCTGCCATCATGTTTGCTTTGAAAATATGGCGTTATTATTTGTATGGTGTTCATGTAAATGTATTCACTGATCACAAGAGTCTTCAGTATGTTTTTAGTCAGAAAGAGTCGAATCTAAAATAGAGAAGGTGGTTAGAGTTACTCAAAGATTATGACATGAGTATTCTATGTCACCCATGTAAGGCTAATTTTGTTGCTGATGCTTTGAGTAAGTTGTTCATGTGTTTTACTGCCCATGTTAAGGAAGAAAAGAGAGAATTAGCGAAAGATGTGCACAGGCTTTCATGATTAGGTGTTTGATTAATGGATTCCATAGAAGAAGGAGTAGTGGTGATGAATGGGGTTGAATCATCATTAGTGTTGAAAGAAAGGCAAGACCAAGATCCTATTTTGATTGAATTGAAGGCATATGTTCATAAGAAAAAAGTAATGGCTTTTGAACAAGGGGGAGATAGTGTATTGAGGTATCACCTTAGGCTATGTGTACCAAGGGTGGATGAACACCAAGAGAGAATCATGGAGGAAGCTCATAGATCCAGATATTATATTCATTCGGGTATAACAAAGATGTACCATGACTTGAGAGAGGTATATTAGTGGAGTAGTATGAAGAAAAGTATTGTTGAGTTCATTGCTAAATGCTCGAATTGTCAACAAGTTAATGTAGAGCACCAAAGGCCTGATGGAATGACTTAGAATATAGAACTTCCGGATTGGAAGTGGGAGATGAGTAATATGGATTTCATCACAGTTTTACCAAGGTCTCGCAGGCAACATGATTCTATTTGGGAGATAATTTATATAATAACTAAATCAACCAACTTTTTACCATTAAAGACTACCCATTCATCAGAAGATTATGCTAAGTTGTATATTCAAGAGGTAGTTAGAATTCATGGGGTCTTGGTATCGATTATTTTAGATAGTGAAGCACAATTTACTGCACAGTTTTGGAAGTCATTCCAGAAAGGCTTGGGTTCAGAGGTGAACTTAAGTACTACTTTCCATCCTCAGACAAATGGTCATGTAGAGTGCACTATTTAAACTTTAGAAGATATGTTGAGGACCTGTGTGCCTGATTTCTAGGGTAACTTGGATGATCACGTACCTCTCATCGAGTTTGCTTACAACAATAGTTACCACTCTAGCACCCAAATGGTTCCTTATGAAGCTCTTTATGGAAGAAGATGCAGATTTCCTATTAGATGGTTTGAAGTTGGTGAAGCTGGGTTGATAGGACCAGACTTAGTTCATCAAGCTATGGAGAAGGTGAAAGCTATTCAAGAGAGGTTGAAAACAGCGCAGAGTCGTCAAAAATCCTATACAGATGTTAGGAGAAGAGACTTAGAGTGTAAAATAGATGATTGGGTCTACTTGAAAGTTTCACCCATGAGGGTGTTATGAGATTTTGTAAGAAGGGAAAATTTAGTCCTCGATATATTAGTCCTTACATAATTTCCAAGAGGCTTGGCAATGTAGCTTCTGAGTTCGAGCTACCAGAGGTGAATGCATGATCCTTCACTTATCATTCCTACTGAATATATTGGTATCAAGGATAGCTTATCATATGAGGAGATTCCTGTTCAGATTCTAGATCGCCAAGTTTGCAAGTTCAGAACTAAAGAAGTAACATCAATCAAAGTTCTGTGGAGAAATCAGTTTGTTGAGGAAGCTTCTTTGGAAGCTGAGGAGGATATGAAGAAGAGATACCCACATCTCTTTGAATCCGGAGATGTTCCAAATTATGGTACTAATCCTTTTCTTGGCTTTCATTTTAAATTTGCATGTTATTTTTACATTTTTCTTGTTGGGTGTTTGAACTAGGTGTTAGATGTTAGGCCTTAGCCTACTAAGAGTAATCTCATTCGAGGATGAATGTTCCCAAGGGAGAGATATTGTAACACCTCACTATTTGAAAGAACTAGAAAGACTTGGAATTAGAAATAAACCATTTTTGGAAATAATCAAATTTGGAATGTTTGGCAAAGTTAAGTATGAATTTTAGGTCAACTTCAAATGACCATAAATCGTAGCTCAAGATGATTTAGGTGTGCTACCAGATACCATAGGAAATATCTTTGAATTATATTTCCAACGCCACTGAGTTTGATCAATTTTGAGTGTGTTTGAGGGAGATATGCTCATTTGAATCTGGTTTTCTAGATAAGAAAAGTCAAAACCAAATTTTAGAAGGGTATTATCATCTTTTCACTAGCCAATTAACACAATTTACGTTTCATAAAACTAAGTTAGGGTTTTGAGAGAAGAGAAAACAAGAGGTGAAAAGAGGAGAAGAAACTTAGAGTCATCAGATTCTTGAAGATTTGCTTGTGGATTTCGCCAAGGATTGATCCCTACAAGGTATGGGATATCACATAGAGTTGGGTTAGTTCACCCACTCACCAATAATGATTTTATTCAGTGAAATGGTGTTTTTGAAAGTATAGAAATTGACTTCTTGATGGATTTATTGAAATTTCTATTGGGTTCTTGATTATTGAAGTTGTTGAGAACTTCTTGATTGAAATTCATGAAATTAGATGTCTTTTTGAGTAGATTCTAGCATACTTTGGTCATGTAGTCAAATCTATGTGTTTTGGGGAAAGAACCATATGAATCTAGACGATTTAGAGTTGAAAAACCAGCAGGAAAAATCAGAAAATTCTGGGGAAAAGGGGTGTTGCATCGTGCCAGCCAGTGCGCCCCATCCCTAATTCTTTAATTTCACCTCTGGCACCCCGCACTACTCAGAGCGCCAGGGACGCCAGGTTCTCCACACTTTCCCACTTATTTCCATACAAGTTCCCTTGAAATGTACCTATATTTTCTAGTTGATTTCTACACTCTAAACTACGTCTAAACAACATGAAATCATACATAACATGAGATTATGAGCCTTGAATCCATAATTCAATTCAAGGAAATTTAAGAGTCATGTCAAGAGAAGTTCATAGAGTTTTCTAAAAGTCTTTTACAAGTGTTTTAACTTTGTTTTAAGACCTGAGTTTTGAGTTGAGTAAAGTGTAAAGATTGAGGTTCATTTCTTTAAAAGATTATATCAGGACTATATATGCTCAAAGAGTAAATGTTTCACATTTAAGCAGGAAAGGAAACTTTGATTTCCAAAAGAGCCTTTGAGTTAGTTTTTCAGTAAAGAGTAAAATGCTTTCACAATTAAGAGCAAGAGATGAAACTTTGATTTCCAAGAGAGCCTTTGAGCTATGTTTTGAGCAATTATCTAAGAACACAGAAAGAAGTTATGTTTTTAAACATAAGAGCTAGTATTATATTTTGGGAGTAGTATTGAGCACCGATAAAGGAGAGAGTTCAGACAACTCCTAGTCCTCATAAACCATGTAGCCATCATGGGTAGAAAAATGGTCATACTTTTTAGGTGATTCCTTAGTTATTTTTAGCATTGACTAGTGGATCCACATAGTATTTAGGTTTTATACCCTTGGCAAAGTATAGGAGGACCCTGGCAGCGTGAGGCAAAATGTTGTATCATCACAATAGCTCTTAAGTGATGGTTGTCGGTTAGATAAACTCCCACAACAATATTTTGTATTCTTATACACACAGAAGTAGATTGTATTTTTATATTGTATATTTGCATATATACAGAGTTACTATTGTATTTCTGAATATATAGAGTTGATATCCATGTTTTAAAAGAATTTTTCTATACTACATTCATATTATTGCCTTATATTGAAATGAGGTAAGTTGAATTGAGTTAAGCCCAGGTATGTTCTTTCAGTTCCTTTCAAGCTTATATCTTGTTTTAGTTTTCCCTTCGCATGCTCGTACATTTGATGTACTGACGTCATTTGGCCTGCATGGTTGTTATGATGCAGATACAGGTAACCAACATCAGAATCCAATGCTTTGTTGATCCAGTTGAGCATTCAGATCTTGTGGTGAGCTTTCTTGCTTTCTGGATGATCCCTATTTTAATTGTTTTAGTAGTTTTCAGTTGTTAGGATGATCGAGGGTCTTGTCCCGAAATCCCTCTATGTTTAGAGGCTTCATAGACAGTTAGTCAGTTAGTTAATTAGTTCATTAATCACTATTTTGTTATTGGCTTATATTGATCTTGAGGTGCTCCTTTGGCTAAGTTGAATGTTATTTCTAAACATTCTTATTTTATCTATTCAAATAGTTTAGCATGATTGTATTTTAATACTTCCTTTTATCATGAGTTAAGTCTTCCGCTAATAATTAAGCTAGGCCAAGGGTTCTCTTGTGGCTAGCAATGGTTCTCGAGTGTCAGTTCAACCGTGGGTGTAGGCTCGGGGTGTGACAAATTAACTACGTTTGACTTTAATTAGATTTTAGAAAGTAAAAAAATGAGAAAAAAATATTTGTTAATTTTTTACACAATAATTTTTTTTGAGTGGGGGTGGGGGTGGGGGTAGGGGAATTTATTTAAAATAACAAGGTGAAAAGAGAATGTGACGTGTCATATATAATTTCATGGCCGAAAGTTGATATATTTGCTCAGTAATAATATAATCAATTATTTTATAGTTAAACAAACGATTTAGATCATTTAAATCAACATAAGTATTTGATGAAAAAAACAATAAATTCCAATCAGAATATGATTTTAGACAACCATCATGACTGAGCAACAATAAAATAAAGGGATAAGGGTCTAAATAATACCCAACTTTGGTCGAATTTGCTATTGCGATCCTAAACTTTCATGAGGACCTATTACCTTCCTAGATTATTTAATACCGTATTTTAAACATATATATTTTCCCACGTGGACATAAAAAATAATTCAAAATTATAAGTAGTAATGTGTCCACATGGGCACATATATACCTTTAAAATACACTATTAAATAGTTCGGGGGTAAAAAATAAGGTATTAAATAGTCTAGGGTGGTAATAGGTCCTCGTGAATGTTTAGTATCGCAACAGCAAATTCGACCAAAGTTGGGGTATTTTTCAGACTCTTATCCCTAACATAAAATAAAACAACAGACTCACACTTTTAGATACCCTGCTATTAGACAAACATACGGAAACTAAAATTAAAAAAAATTCCAAACTTAGCACATTTTTAGACACCCCATTTACAAATAAGATCGACATAAATTTTGCACTAGTTAAAGCCTCAAGTTTAAGTCCAAATCTTTTTGTTCCTCAACTAAGTTAACTAGTTCATCTCCATTCGGTGAAATAAGAACATCCATTTGATTTATTAATTGTCTTGTACCATAAACAATAGTTTCATTTGAATTTCTAAATGTTGAATTTGAGGCTCCAACTATGTTTCTTCTTTCCATTTGTACCATATTCATTGGCGGTGCTCTACCCTTGCTTATCGGTACAACATTATTTCTTCTTGCCATTTGTTGTGGGGCTGAAGGTTGAGTTAATGACAAATTTTTTGGAAAATAAATTATTTGATGCAAATATAGGAAAATGTATGGCATTATGCAAACTCGCATGTGCTAGGGACGCATGTTGAGATAGTGATGGATTTTCTTGATAAAATGTTGCAGATACATATATTGGAGAAGGTAGGATAACATTTTGTAAACTTACATGTTGTGGGGCCTCAAGTTGAGCTAATGACAAATTTTCAGTCAAGAAAATATTAGATGTATATACATGAGAACAAAGGATGATATTTCACTCAGGCGTTGATGGGTGTGTAGTTCGTAAGTGATTCCTAAATTTCATATGAGTGCGAAACTCTCCATTTCATAAAGGGAATCGAAGTAATACACGAGAATGTATTAAAAATGAAGGAGAAGAAAAAATTGTATTATTCATATTTGATGTATGAATGACCAAAAATTTCTCCAAAGTAAGAATTGATAAAAAAAAATACCATTTATGCACTATAATTTCAAAAAATATGAAGGGAATTTATAGGCTACTCATGGTATAACTCCCTTTTTCCTTTATATTTATTCTATTTTTGTATTGATTGGCAACTTTGTTACTAAAATGTATAATCTAATGATTTTATTTTCCTGATTTGTTGCCTATATATAACTCATCTCTTGTAACACTCCAAAAGAAAAAAAAATTGTTTTCTCTCTAAGTAGACAAACTTTAGAAGAGGAATATGTTCTGTTGAAATTGATCAAGGGCACTACTTTAAATAACCAAAGAATTTATTATCATTTATTTGTATTTGATACATTTTGATTTATGAATTTATAATTCTTTATTTATCACTAGATTGTAAAAATTATCAAGAGAAACATAATTCTTTATTAATTTCAGATAAGCAATACTTGTCTTACTTATAAGTAATATTATCTCAATTAATTATGACTTAGACTGAAAATAACATTAATCTGTCTCAACATTAATTGTAGAATTGAATAATTATAAAATAGAAAAATATTGATAGTAGTAAATATATAATAGTTATTTTAATTATTCTCTGTCCATACAAAGTAATAATTTAGATTAAATTAACATTTTTCATTTTACCATTATACAAAGTAATAGTAAAAAATTATATCAGAGTTGACTCATGGGAAAAGAAGAGAATTAATGTTTGATGGACTTAATGTCACGACCCTGACCATCGTGATTGGCACCCACACTAATTGTCCGGTGGGAGAACCATTAATTCTAATTAGCTAACAAACTTTAAATCAAAATACTAAGGCATTTAAGTTACGGAAGCAAGTTTAAATGCTAAGGAAAAGAGAGAGATTTCCCAGAAACTCCAACAAAAGTCTAACAACTAACAAATGCGGAAATACTACTTAGAACCTGAAAGTCAATGTATTAAAACATCTTATGTTCAACAACTCTAAACAAGAAGGGCTACAACCCTAAAATAATGAACTAGTAACTAACTAGAAAATCTAAGTCTGAAATATGGACATAGACAAAAAGATAACTCATGGCAGCCCGGAAGAACTGGCTCACCCTTGAATTCGAACGATCACTGATCTTCTGAGCGAGGTTTTTTAATAGCCGCCTAAAGATGTCCTGTACTCAACAAAGAAAGAGCAAGTGTAGTATCAATACACAACCACAGTATACTGGTAGGATCACGTGGCTATCCCACTAAGTGCAACATACATAGGTCAAAACAAAAATACAATAACATGTATACACCGAACATATACAATATCATCATCATTTACAACAATGAGCAGTTGCACGATTCTCAAATATCATAGTTATATCAAGTCATTGGTCCTCTCATGGAACACAAACCCAAACTGTTAGCATACCGAAACATGATAGCCGATCCAATGGTTATGTTGGAACTTGGCAACCAATCCCATAAACATGCCACAATGTGGCAACCGATCCAAGTTAGTGTGTCAAAACGCAACACCCGATCCATTCAACAAGCCACAAGCATAATCAAAGAGTACATTCTCATAATCATACAATCAAATCATGATTCATGGCATTCATCATTCATATATCCTCATTTACAATTTAATATGATCAATAATGCAAAAATCCTAACTTCCATCGCAGAGCTAGGCGGAACCCAGTTCTTAACCACCTCAATCTTTTGAGGATCTACCATTACCCCTTCCTTTGAAACTACATGTCCCAAAAAATGCAACAGAAGTTAACCAAAATTAATACTTAGAAAATTTAGCATACAATTTTTGTTTCCAAAAATCACCAACAACAATACGAAGATGGTCGTCATGCTCTTCTTCACTTTTCAAATAGTCTGAATTATCATTAATAAAAACTGATGAAAGAATAAAAAAATGGCTTGAACACACCATTCTTTAAACTCATGAAAGTTGTAGGTGCATTAGTCAAACCAAAAGACATAACCAGAAATTCATAGTTCCCATAGCGGGTTCTAAATGCCGTCTTTGGCACATCCTCAGGCCTAATTTTCAATTGATGGTACCCAGACCTTAGATCAATCTTGGAGAAAATTGATGCACCTTGCAATTGGTCAAAAGGATCATTTATTCGAGGCAAAGGATACTTGTTTTGAATAGTGACCCTATTCAATTGCTGATAATCTATACATATCCTCATACTACCATCCTTCCTCTGAACAAAGAAAATAGGAGCACCTCATGGGGAAGCACTAGCACGAATAAATACCTTATCGAGAAGCTCTTTGATTTGAGCCTTAACCTCTCTTAATTCTACCGGAGTTGTGCGATATGGAGGGATAGAAATAGGACAAGTAATAGGTTCTAAATCAATGCAAAAATCTATATCTCTATCCGGAGGCATACCAGGAAAATCATTAGGAAACACTTCTCTAAATTCTGACACCACATGAATAGACTCAATAGATGGAGACTCAGCCTCAACATCTCGAATATGAGCCAAATAAGCCAAACAACTCTGTTCTACCAATTTACTAGCCCGAATGGAGGATATGATCTTAGCTTGCTTAAGTTTGTACACCCCTTCCCACTATAACATTTCCCTTCTCAGAATTTCTAAAGTTATAGACTTAGTATTACAATTAAGCACAACATAATAGGGGGACAACCAAGTCATGCCTAAGATTATATCAAAGTCAGTCATACCCAAAATCACCAAATCAGCCAAAGTATGAAAACCCTTAAAAAAAATAGGAGAAGCACGATAGACATGGGTGACTATGACAAACTTTCTAACTGGGGTAGAAACATGGAAGGGGGCATCAAGTATATCACAAATCATAGCAAATTCTGAGGCAAATGGCATGGATACATATGAATAAGTAGAACCCCGATCAAATAACACATTAGTCATCCGTTCATAGAAAAGAATAGTACTTGTTATCACTGCGTCAGACGCCTCTACCTTATTCTTGCCCGGAAAGGCATAACACTGAGCCCTATTATTTTGGCGGGCGACTTCCCTACCAGGGTGCGATGCACCTTTGCCTGAGTTACCATGTCCTCTACCTCCACGGCATCGCTGATTACCTCCTCACCCATCTTGTGGATACCCTCGACCTTGATTACCATTTCCCGCTGGTACCACTACTGTAGTCTACTGCTGTGCAGAATCCATCATATGCGGGTGGGGACAAGCTCTTGTTATATGCCTAGGTTCACCACAGATGTAACATGTATGATTAAAAGATAGCCTGCTGCTCGTTGAAAGTGGAGTTCCCAAGTAATTACTTGTAGAGGCGGGCATAGCAGACTAAATTGGCCTGGCTGCAATTGTTGGGCTCCTTGACTCCTTGGAATAAGAACCTTGAAAGTTACCCGATTTCTTGGCCCTTTTAGCCAATGCCTTTGCCTGACCGTCTCGCCTCACACCCTCTAATTTCTTAACAAATTTTGTTACCTCATTAAACCTCCTCCCTGTAGAGGTCATATGAATAGATAATACCTGCTACTTAAAATTTAGTTCCCTAATAAATAAACAAATCCTCTCCTCCTCAGTAGTCACCAATTAAGTAACATATCTAGACAAAGTATGGAATTTGGACTCATAAGCAGCCACAAATATACCACCTTGCTGAAAAGCTATGAACTCATCCTTCTTGCGATCTCTCATAGTCCTAGGAACATATTTCTCTAAAAATAGAGCATGAAACTGGGTCAAAAAGAGTGGGGGGGTAAAGTTGAAGATCTGCACTCCACATGAGCTCTCCACCACTGCTTAGCCTCACCTTAAAGTTGAAGTCACAAACTCAACCCCATGCTGATCGACAATTCCCAACTTATGAAGCCTTTCATAGCAGTCTAAGATAAACTCATAAGCATCCTCAATCTCAGAACCAAGAAATACATGAGGCTTTAGCTTCAAATACATAGTCAACATTTCATGCGCATTACCAGTCATAATTGAATTAGACAAAGGACGAAAGAAAGCAACATTACCTCCATTTCCACCCACCTTGGGCACAGTGCTAGGAACAAGGGGATTAGTAGGAGCTTGAGTTGCTTGAACAGAGGAAAGCACTTCAAGACCAACCAATCCCTTCAAGAATGACATGATCTGCTGAGCTAACACTGGTTCCAAAAGAGGAATAGCTGTAGTTTCAGCCTGTACCTCTTCCTCTTGTCCAACTTCCTCAACATTTTCAACCTCAACATCCTCCTCTATCTCTTTATGATGCACATGAGTGGCCTCATTTCTGGGAACATTTTTAACCAGTGTTCCATCCCAGTAGGTGTCACCCTTCCTCGACCCCTACTCTTAGCTCTTCCTCTACTCCTTCCTCGACCACGACCTCTCGTTGCTAATTCCTCAGCTAAAGCATTGATGAGAGATATGGGCCTGTCGTCATTGAACATAGTATTAACCATATGCAGAAAAAAGAGTGAAGGAGGTTAGATACCAATTTGAATCGTCAGATACAAATTGGAATCAAGTTATAGCATGAAATGAGACAAAAGAAAGCAAAGAGATTTCCCAAAGTCCTATAGCCTCTCGAAGAAAAGTACAAACATTTTCGTATCATTCTGTAAGACTCTACTAGACTCATTTTGGTACATTAAGATCAATGGACCTAGGCTCTGATACCAAATTTGTCACGACCTAGACCATCGTGATTGGCATCCACATTAATCCTCCGGTGGCAGAACCATTAATACTAATTAGCTAACCAACTTTAAATCAAAATACTGACGCATTTAAGTTATAGAAGCAAGTTTAAATGCCAAGGAAAAGATAGGGAGTTCCCATAAACTCTAACAAAAGTCTACCAACTAACAAATGAGAAAATACTACCTAAAACCTGAAAGTCAATGTACAAAAAATCTAAAGTTCAACAACTCTAAACAAGAAGGGATACAACCCCAAACTAATGAAACTAACTAGAAAATCTAAGTCTAAAGTGTGGACATAGACATAAAGAAAACTCATGGTAGCCCAAAAGAGTTGGCTCATCATTGAATTCGAACGATACCTAATCTTCTAAGCGAGGTTTGTCAATAGCCGCCTGAAGATGCCCTGCACTCAACAAAGAAAGGGCAAGTGCAGTATCAGTACACAACCACAGTGTACTAGTAGGATCACGCGGCTATCCCACTAAGTGCAACATACAAGTCAAAACAACAATACCATAACATGCATACACCAAACATATACAATATCATCATCATTTACAACAACGAACAGTTTCATGATTCTCAAAAATAATAGTTATATCATGTCATTGGTCCTCTCATAGAACCCAAGCCCAAGCACTTAGTATACCAAACGTGGTACCCGATCCAATGATTATGAAGTAACGTGGCAACCAATCTCATAATTATGTCAGAACATGCCAAACGATCCAACTTAGTGTGTCGGAACACAACAACTGATCCATTCAACAAGGCACAATCATATTCACAAAATATATTCTCATAATCATACAATCAAGTCATGATCCATGGCATTCATCATTCATATATTCTCATTTACAATTAATGTGATCAATAATGCAACATTCATATACATACATGTATCATAGTGAAACAAGAGAAAACATACATCACACAATCATAGAATCACAACCATGACCTACCTCAAAACAATCTTGAAACCCTTAATAAACTTGGTTCTTCCCTTTCCAGATTCATTCTGTTTGTTCTTGGTCTACAAACAATTAATATAACACGAAAATCAATAAACAATCACTAATTACCCAGATTACTAATAATCCTATCAACCCTAGATCAAACCCATAATCTCAATATCCAAATTAGGGAATTTCTTACCATAATTCTCATATCAAAACTCTTCTCCATCGATGATTACCTATTAGATTATGTTTTACGGATCGAAAAATAGATTTGGGAAGTGAAAATCTTACCTTTTGCCTCAAGAATGGGGGAAAACTGTTAAGAAAAGCCTTGGGTTCGTTCCTTAGCTGTCAGGTTTGAAAGTTGCAAAATAAAGACGTTTTTACATCATAAAAATGAGACTCAGTTTTGTTAGACAAAGACCTTTAGTATGAGGAGGAACTATTTGCAATTCTTGATCGCGATATCCGAAATCTGATGACCAAGGGGATAAAGTTTGTGAAGGTTCAATGGACGCATCTTCCGATCAAGGACATGCAAGACAAGTATCCCCAGTTGTTCAACGATTTAGGTACTACTCTACCTTTACTTTAGCCAGTTTTACGTAGTTGATCACTCGGGGATGAGTGATGCGTAAATTGGTATCTATTGTAATGACCTCTTCCCGTCATTAGGAAAAAGTCAATGGGAAAGGAATTGGGGCCAAAAACTTTTGAGTAGTGACTTGGGAATTCCTAACCTAGTCCATATTTGGACAAAATCTGAGTTAGGTGAAACCTAGGGAAATATGGTAACTAATGAGAGAACGTTAAGAAACCAATACAACTTTACGGAATAAAATTCGGGTGAGTAGAACTCCTGAAACTATTGTTAGCGTGAAAGGGTAGTCTTTGAATGCCAAGGGTTGAAGGTGTGTTGTGAAATGGTAGTTTGGAACTCAAATTCAATTGTTTTATCTCTGTGCAAGCCGCTTGGGCGTGGCCGCTTTGGCGGTATGGGTTTTTCCATAAAGGCCCAGTCAAAAATTAACTCAGGGAAAAACCCCAAAAAACGTTATTATTCTGCAATTTATGTGCTTGAGAGCTAAAAAATGACCCAGGGCAAATTCTTAACAGTTTTCCACCTCTTCTAACGTTAAAGGTAATATTTTTACTCCCCTAATCCATTTTTTGATTCGTAGAACGTAGATTCTTGGGTGATTATCATTGGAGAGGGTATTGACCTAAAACTAATGGTGGAAAAATCCCTAAATTGGGTTTTGGGTTTTTCCTAGGGTTGGTAATTTTGATTGTAATCCAGGTAAGTATGCCTCATTTATTGATCCTTCCATTAATTTGTTGTTTTTAGACTACGAACAAGCGGAAAGAATCCGGAAAAGGGATGATTCAAGTGTCTTAGGGGGATTCAAGCTTGGTTTTGAGGTAGGTGATGGTTTGATTTCACGTTTGTGTGATATACGTCGGTAATTGTGTTATTTTAATGTACGCATGTATGTGAATGAGTTACTATTGATCAGACCTAATGAAATGAGTATGAATGAACAATTGTTTGCCATTAATCAACACTTTATTGTATGATTGTGAGTATGTGCATTATAAGTGTGAATGTAATTGTGGTTGTGTTGATTGGATCGGTTGTCACGTTTAACATATACATTGGATCGGGTGTCACGTTCCAACACACTAATTGGATTGAGTGTCACGTTCCGACAAACTAACAGTTTGGGTGTTTGTTCCACTAGAGGACAATTATACTGTTTTTTCTACTTATTATTGAGAATGTTGAATTGTATCTTGTTCTGAAACGATAACTGATTTACATATTCTTTATATGCGTGTTTACCATGTTGTGATTGCTTGAATATGTTCGCTTATTGGAATAGCCGCGCGATCCTACCAGTACATTGTGGTTGTGTACTGATACTGCAATTGCTCGTTCTTTATTGAGTACAGGGCATCTTTAGGCCGCTAATGATAGACCTCAACTAGGAGATTAGTGATCAAGACCATATTTCAAGGGTGAGCCAGCTCTTTCAGGCTACCATGAAATCCTTCATTTTGTTTAGTCCATTCTCTTCGGACTCAGACTATTGTTTAGATATTTCCTATGTTTTGTTGAGGTTGTACCCCTTTTTCTTAGACTTGTTGCACTTAGATGTTTTTGTACAGTGACTTTCAGTTATAGGGGTTAATTTCCGCAATAGTTTTAGTAATTGCTGTTGAACTTCGGAGTTTATGGGAACTCAATACTTGTTAGCCATTTAAACCTACTTTTGTATCTTTAAATGTGTAGTAATTTTGTTAAGGTTGCTTAGTCTGGTTGTAGTAATTGTTCTCCCACAGAAGGGTTAGTATGGGTACCACTCACGACGGTCTAGGTGGTGACAAAGTTGGTATCAGAACCCTAGTTTCGTTCATCTCGTTGTACCAAAACGAGCATAGTAGAGTCTTACAGAACGATATGAAGACATCTGTACTTTTCTTCAAGAAGCTACAAGACTTTAGGTAAACTCATTTCTTTCTTTCTTTGTGCTATTACTTGAATCCAATTGGTATCTGGGTGATACAAATTGGTATTTTTCCCTCTTCACTCTATAGTCAGAACTAGAGTGGTAACACCAAGAGAGGATGCATACTTCCTAATAAGCATATTTACCTAATTCAATATGGGTTTGTAATGACTAGTGACAAACATGAGGTTTTTATTATGTTCTTAAGGTTGAAACCTTCATTCTTCATGGGTATTGAATTTGAAGATTCTTATGATTTTTCTTCATGATTGTCATGAGCTGCTTCATAAAATGGATAAGGTAGAGTGATTTGGCATTGAGTTTATGATATACCAGTTCATGTGAGATACCAAAATGTGGTAGTAGTCTTATGTTCAGTTTCGACTAGTAAATGCACTACTCATGACTTGGGCAACATTTTACAGATTTCTATATGGAGAAGTGTAGACCTTCAAGTTTGAGGGACATGAAGAGAAATTGGTTTCCGAATATAGAGCAATATAATATATTTGTTGCAACCTTTAAGGAAAATGTTTGTGTTTTATCCAAATATGGTACTCCACTTTGCTTTAGTCTAAAAGAGCAAATTCGTCATTTTGTGAAGTGATGAAGGTCATATTTGCAGATTCAAACTTATAGGTGGCTGCTTTAGCAAAATATTTTCAGGAAGTGGCTAATATTGTGACAGAGGTAGAAGAGGGTGAAGTCAGAACACTTTGCCAAGGTGATATCATTCAAAAAGTTTTGTAAGGGAAGGCTAGAAAATGAATACCATTACTTTGGAAAATGCATTTAGTATCGTTGTCATAATTGTATGGGTTGCTTAGTAAATAATGAAATTATGTTGCGACAATTGAAGTTAGAATCTCTACTGCAATTTCCTAGATTAAGTGTATATCAAAGAGGGTCATGATACGACTGCTACAATAGAGGTGATGCTTAACTGGTTAAGTTATTAAATGTGTTACAATTGTGGAGAACCTAGGCATATGAGGAGGAAACCAGTGAGACTGTGGAGGCCAAGGAAATGGTAATGCAGGCAGGGGTTCAGTGCTGCCTGGCAAAGAGATTGCCCATCAAGATGAGAGGGCTCAGTTTTATGCCTTTCCGGGCAAGACGAGGCTGAGGGGCCTGATGCAGTAGTCACATGTGATATTCTTGTCTGTGACCGAATGACTACTGTTTTGTTTGATTTGGGTTCTACTTATTCATATGTGCTAGTTCAATTTGCCTTGGGATTTAATGTTGTTTTGTGAAGTGCTTCATTCCCCATCCATGTTTCCACCCTAGTTGGAGAGTTTGTCGTAACCACCCAAGTTTATCGTGCTTGTCCTGTTATATTTATGGGGTTCCAAACTTGGGCTGATTTGGTTATTTTGGATATGACTGACTTAGATATAATCTTAGGGATGACTTGGTTATACCCTTATTATGTTGTGCTTAATTGTAATACTAAGGGCATCTCCAACCCTATCCTCTATTTTACTCTCCAAATATAGATGACTCTAATTTATTTAGACAACCAACTCCAATCCAATTCTCTATTTTTACTCTCTAAAAAGAATCTTTTTCTGTCTCCCCAATATTATGTTATTATTTCTATTTCATTTTTATTTTCTTATTTCAAAATATAAATCATTTCTTCTCTTTGCAAATAATCACTCTATAATCATTATGTAATACAAAATTTCTTTTTTTTTTTCAAATTCTTCATTTAATGTAAAATTGTATTTTAATCTAAATTTCTAAATAACATAAATTGCAATAAATATTACATTGAATACAGATTAATGAAGAATTCAAATAAAAGTGAAATCATTGATGACATATAATTACATCAAAATTATTGTACCATCGTAAAATTTATTTTAAATTTTACATAAACACTCAACTTTCAAGACTATTACGTTACTCTCATAAATGCTCTAATAATGTATTACGGAGTTCAAAATAAGAAATGTTTTGTCCTTATTTTTTAGGTGCTGCTAAAAATTGTTTAAATTAAAAATTTCATTATTTATCCAATTATTTCGTATACTAATTTAGTTCCCCTATTCCATTTTGAACTATTGCATCAAATATTTCCATGCTCATTAAAAAGTGTAGTTTAATAATTTATCACTATAACATAAAAGTAGATTGTTTGAATTACCACGTAAATTTTGTGCATACTTCATAATGAAAAATAATTATAATTTAAATTACATATTTAAAATAACAAAAAATTTAAAAATTAAATAAAAAAAGTTGTTAATTCGGGATTTAAGTAGTATACATATCAATAATATGTTTTACATGTTATATTACTTAGAAAATAATTACAAATATTAAAGACTTTATTAATAATCTTATATAATATAAATAATATTAAAACAAGTTTAAATTACATATTTAAAGTGACAATTTAAAAAAAAAAACAGAAAAATTATTAATTTGGGTGGAAGTAGTAACTTGTTAATAATATATTTTTAGATGTTATGTTACATTAGAAAATAATGACAAATGATAAAGACTTAATTAGAAATATAATAGAAATAATATTAAAATAATCAAAAAGTAAAATAGAGAACTACTATTCACCTCTCTATAATTGAAGAATAGAGAGTGAAATAGCGAGTACTTGGAGAACCTCATCTCTAATTTACTCTCCAAATATAGAAAATAGAGAGTAAAATAAAGATGGGTTGGAGATATTCTAAGTTTGTGACTCTAGAGATCCCGGGTAGGGAAAAGTTAGAGTGGGAAGGGGTGTACAAGCCTAAGCTAGCTAAGGTGATATCTTCTATTCGGGCTACAAAACTGGTGGGGCAGGGGTGTTTGGCTTCTTGCGGTGGTTTTCGCATTCAAGAAATTTCGATCTTATTTTCTTGGTACTAAGGTCATTGTGCATACTAACCATTCTGCATTGAGATATTTGATGGCTAAGAAGGATGCAAAACCGAGGTTGAATAGATGGGAGTTATTGCAAGAGTTTGACTTTGTGGTGAAAGATAGAAAAGGGATAGAAAATCAAGTTGCTGATCACTTGTCTAGATTGGAGGAAGAAGCCATGCTCAAGCTTGGTGATAGGGCTGAAATTAATGATGCTTTTCAAGATGAACATGTATTGGCTGTTTCTCATGATCTGATTCTTTGGTTCGCAAACTTTGCTAAATATTTGGCAAGTGAGTGCCATCAGATTTGTCTTTTCACCAAAGGAAAAAGTTTATGCATGATGTAAAGAAGTTCTTTTGGTATGAGCCTTATTGGTATTGTAGTTATGCTGATGGGATTATTCATCATTGTGTGCCCAAGGTCGAGATGTTGAGTATACTAGAGGCATGCCATTCATCCCCTGTTGGTGAGAATCATAGTGGTATCGGACTACGTATAAAATTTTGCAGTGTGGGTATTACTGGCCTACCATCCGCCAAGATGCTCATAATTTTGCCAAGTCTTGTGATCGTTGCCAAAGAGAGGGAAGAATTTCAAAGAGGCAAGAGCTTCCTATAAATCCTATATTGGTGATAGAGTTGTTTGCTGTATGGGGCATTAATTTTATGGGTCCATTTATGAGTTCACATGGGATGAAGTATATTCTTGTTACGGTTGATTATGTGTCAAAGTGGGTCGAAGCAATTGCACTTTCCAACAATGAAATTTAGAGTGTCAACGCAATCTTGAAAAAGAATATCTTCTCCAAATTTAGTACACCTAGGGAAATTATCAGCGATGGAGGGTCCCAGTTTTTAATAAGTTGTTCAAAGAGTTACTTGAGAAATATGGTGTCCTCCATAACGTACACTCCTTCCCATCCGCAGTCTAGTGGGCAAGTCAAAGTGTCAAACAGAGAGATTAAGCAAATTTTGGCAAAGACTGTGAATGCTAATAGAACAAATTGGTTGAGAAAGCTTGATGATGCTCTATGGGCCTATCGCACCACATTTAATACTCCCATATGTATGTCCCCCTACAAGCTTGTATATGGGAAATCATGCCATTTACCGGTAGAGCTAGAGCAGAAGGCTGTGTGGGCAATAAAGAAGCTAAATTTGGATTGGGTCGCCCAATAAAATCAAAGAATCAGTGACTTTAATACGCTTGATGAGTTCCCCTGAGAGCTTATGAAAGTTCATCCTTGTACAAGGAAAAGATGAACAAGTATCATGATCAAAGAATTGAGAAGTGAGAATTTGTTATGGGTGTTCTTGTGCTTCTATTCAACTCTAGGTTGCATTTATTTCCAGGCAAGCTCAAGTCCAAGTGAAACAGGCCATTCTTAGTCACGCAAGGGTTCCCACATGGAGCGGTGAAGCTTGAGCACAGTGAGGGAACAATGTTTAAGGTAAATGGGCAAAACATCAAGATCTATCAAGAAATACATAAAGTGTGCAAGAAGTTGTTGAAGCCTACTATCTTGATGAAGTCTGAGTAATCAAGAGGCTTGCGTCCTGTCGTGACGTTAAATCAAGCGATGCTTGGGAAGCAACCCAAGATGTACAATCTAGCCAACTATAGGTTTTTCTTCTCGATTTAGTAGTTTTCTTTGTTTATTTCTTTTTCTGTATTCCTTTCGATAGGTTCTTTAGTTTTGTTTTAGTGTTGGCTAGATATAGCATAGAGTCCATGTCTAAAAAGTGTCCAAAAAATGTAAAAAGAAAGGCCTAACGGTTTCTGCATATGCAGGGGTGAAAAGAAAAATTTGCAGGAAAAATTTTGTTCCAGAGGTCTACGGACCCTGACCGTCTGTGGTTCATTCCACGGACTGTGAATGGCGTTCATAGATCCTAGGTAAGTTCTCTAAAATTTCTAAGTATGAGAGTGACCTACGGACCATAGGTCGACCTACAAACCGTAGATGGGGTCTCGTGGGTCCAAACCCTAGTTCTGCCTGATCCATGCTGAGATAGATGATGTGGGCACTACTGATGGTGACCCAAGTGTTGTTCCAGTGGGCTCTAGAAAATTGGACCCATCCGCTTGTTGATAGTTCATCGGCGCTATGCGCTATAGGTTTACTTCACCCAATCCATTACTTTTTACTATTTTTTGTGTTCATTGGGGACAATTGCACTATTTTTTTGGTAGGGTTGGGGTAAATGGATTGTGAGTGATAGGGTGAACTCTGAGTAACCCAACTCATAATCCTCTCTTGGGATTTTCTTTCCTTTTTTCTTGTCCCCCAAGAGACTGCTTAATTTCTATTAACAGGCATGTGTTAGGATTATATGTATAGAAGCATGAGAAAGAATGAAGCATAATGGCATAAGCTTTTTGAAAAAAAAGATACCCGTCCAAAACATGTGATATGTGCTAAAATATGTGTGCTAGAATGAGTTGAATGTGTTGGCTCTGAGTATGACATGATAATGAACCAACTTGATTTCATGACTTAAGCAAAAACTTGAACTGGGTAATCTGATAATCAGATAATGAAACAGTGTGCCAAGAGTGTGTAAGAATAATTGATTGTTCAAATAGTTTTTGTGCCAATCTAGAACTTGCCCGACTAGTCCTGCTAAGATAATCTACTCTAGAGGCTAGGAAGTGATCATAGGCCCTTGATCTGATAAGCCCGCTAATTGCCTCAAAAGAATCCAACCAGATGAAATAAAAGCTCCCTTGGATCCAAATGCTTTGAGCATGAATTAGATCATATCTTTCTAAACCCCTAACTCACCTTCCCTTAATCTAGTATTTTGGCCCCAGTCCCTCCTTGGATATATGCACCTCGACTTAGGCCAAAAGCCTAAGTTGAGGATGGCTAATGCAAAAAGTGACCTCAATTTTGGCCCTTGTCAGACATCGGATATTGTGCACCTCAACTAATGGATGAGCCTTGTATCAAATTGTGAATTCTTTGCATCTCGTTATGACGAGCCTTGTATCAAATTGATTCTCTTGTGATGATCATTGCACACTAGCGATAGTATGGAGTCTTGTTTAACTTATATTGTCAATGCCTAGTGTGATCAGCTTACCTGTGAACTATGAATGACAGATCCTAGAATTTACCCCATTGGTCCAGTCAACCAAGGGATGCTATCTCTTGATATGATCTTAGGCAACTTCGAAGAGTGTGAACCAATTTGACATATACGTCTTTTGTGACATACCTTGTGAGTGTGTCATTCTCTCTTGAACACCCTTTGATCCTTACCTTTCTTTGGAAGAAACTTGATGAAAACTAGACCTTTCTTAATCCATCACCCATAATACTCATGAAGTTGTGGTTAGTTTGAATAGCCAACTTAGGCCACAATCCTAAGTTGGGGATGTGGTAAAAAGAGAAGGCAAATCAACAAGTGCAAGAAAGTCCCTCTTACCCATGATTTTGAGAAAAAATGGAACCCCTCCATATAAAACAAAAAGAAAAGAAAAGACAGAAAAGAAAAAGAAAAAGAATGAAAAAGAAAGTTGTGGAATAAAGTACAAAACAAATGGGCTTTCCAAACAATTCATGGGAAGCGAAAAATAAGATGACTCATGGGCACTAAAGAAAATAATGAAGCAAAAGGAAAGGAAGTGTTGTGAGGATTAAAGTCACTAATCCCATACCTTTGCACTCAGCCCCAGTACAAGCCTTGAAAAGACCTTTTAATCTTGAATGAGCTGAAACAAATATTAATTGGAAAATATGGGTAAACCTACGAGTGAAATTATGCATTATATTCTTCTTTATGAGTGTGAGCATTGCATCTGATTCCACAACTTTAAACTGTGAAACCTTTTCCATGAATATGGAATCATTCTTTGTGTGAGGGCATTTGAACACTATAGTTGAGATGGAACTTGCATTTGAAACAAGTATTGTGCGCATGAGATTCGTTGATATTGGTGAGTCACAACTTGAATTTTTTAGTGCACATTTGATCTTTGCATAAGTAAATTGAGTCTTGTTGTGTGCATTCATGATTGTGTCTTGTGTAGCACTGTTCGAGACACCCTTTTTGAATGGCTGAACTTGAGGTTGCTTGAGGACAAGCAACAGTGTAAGTTGTGGGTGTTGATGAGTCCACAAATTGGACTCACTTAGGGCTATATTTTGATAGAAATTCTGTCCTCAAATGCTTATTTTATCTCAATATCTAATGAAAACCCTTATGTTTCAGGTATTTAAAGTTTGAAGGAAAGCATAGACACTATGTCAGAAAAAGGAACGAAAAGCCTGAAAAGAATGAAGAAATGAAGGCCTAAGGATCACCAAGTACACTTGGCGAGTCGCCGAAAAGTCTTACTTCGCCTTTTGTTCCAGTGTGTTGAGCCTTGAAAAAAGGATCAAGTCGGCAGAAAAAGGGAGCAGTCGGCACATCGCCGAGCAATTCAGCGAAGCAGTACCATTCCGCTCAATAACACATAGCACAACGATACTAAAGGCTGTTGCAAGATGGCAATGAACTACACCAAAGGGCGAATCGCCGAGTTGATCGGCGATTCCGACTAATGACGCCAAACTATCCGCTGCAGCACAAATCCGTGAAAACTATAAATACTAGTTAGAGTTTTATTTTTAATGTGAAACAATTATTATAATTTTCATATAGAATAGTACTATTTGATATTTTTCCTCTACATTGAGAGAGTTTTGAAAACTTGAGAAAAAAGAGGGTTTCATCTCCAAGGATTTGGACTTGAGTCTCTTGGATTCTTCATTCTTGGCTTAACGAGACTTAAATCTTTATACCCATTTGAATTCAAGCTCATTTAGGTATAAATTTTTATCTCTTGATGTGTGGCTAAAATTCCCAATTCTTGGGGTGTGATTTAGCAAATATGGTTAAGAAAATTGTTGGGTCTTGCTTGATGATAATATAATCGTAGTTTAATTCTGATTTCATTTAGTGGTTGTGGATGAATTTATTAAATTTGTAGTTGCAAATACAAGTATATTTATGTGTTTTCGGCTCACTCGAGAGAGAGGTCGTAAAACTAAGACAACTAGACTAATGGCCAGTGTGAGTGGGTTGTCATGAGGTTCAGCTCCAGAGATTGAACCCTAGTCCCATGTCCACACACTCAGCTCGAGATAGTGAGTGGGTTAAGGCGTATGTTGGTCTTCATGTGGCAAGTGGGTGTCCGAGAGGAACACATTTGAAATGGGGTAAGTTTCTCGAGAGAGAGCTTATCCGCATTAAAGCTTAGCCTAGTCACAATTACTCTATGAATCTTCTATCGAAAGCATGTACCCAATAATCCAGCTTAACCCGTATTCCCATCACATCCCAAGGATCCCCTCTCATTGCTTAGAAACCCTTGTTGATTTTGCTATTTTTACCTTACTTGTCATAAAATCCCTCCATTGTTAGTTCACACTCTTATGTCCCCCCTCTAATTTACAATGTTTTCACTCGTTAATGTCTTTAGCTACGACTAGTTAGAACAAAATTTTATTATTCTATAAATTCTCAAAACCACTCTCATAGGACGATCCCAACCCATGGTTGGGTTATTAAACTATTGTACGATAGTAGACACTTGTATCAAAGTTGTGTCTTGATTACGCAAACATCAGTTGTTCGATGATTCAGGTACTACTCCACTATTACTTTAGCTTGTTTTTTTCTAAATTATCACTCAGGGACGAGTGATGGTGTAACGACCCAAGCCTATACCTTGGACGTGGCCGGCACTCGAGAACTATTGCTGGTATCCAAGAGAACCTCATCCTAACTGGCTACAAGCGGAAAACTAACTCAAGAATACAAAGCTTAAAACTGTATAAAATTTCATGAAACTTAAATACAAATCTTTAACTCAAAAGAAAACTCTGAATAATATAGTATATCCAACTCTCCCCAAAATGGGCAACTTAAATCTTTAAAACATTTAACAAAATAAATGAACAGACTTTTGAAACTCTATTGTCTATCTATGAAGACTTTAACTAACAAAGATCAAAGTTGGCCTGACAAAACTGAAAAAAGTAGATGAAATGCTCTGGAAGCTAAGAGGCTCACCATAGATAACTCAAACTCTATGTGGTATCAACGAAACTCCTGTTGATGACCCTGAATACCTGTATCTGAATCTTGAAAAGATACAGGCCAAATGGCTCAGAAAGTGGAATGTACAAGCATGTAAGAGGAATTCTAAAACATAACATAAGCTTGAAACTTGATAAAAAGGGAAACATACTTACCTCTTCTCAAAGCTTCGTCAACTCTAGGAATACTCAAGGATAGTCAAAACTACTCAAACCTACTCAACTCAGAAGTACTCAAGGATAAGATACTCAACTCAAAGGTTCTGAACTCAAGATACTCAAGGATAAAGCAATAGTAAAAGATGCAATATATATGGAAAGCGGTAAAATTGTAGATAGAAACACATTGTATTGAATAATACAATAATACTCTATGTGTATATAAAAAGACAATATAACTTTGTGGGAGTTTTTCTAACCGACAACCACCACTATGAGCCTAAGTGATGATTTTCGGGTAACTTTCCTTAACTGGACAACTTGAATTCAAAAGAGCATATATCACTCATCCAAACTCGAAACTTAGTAAACTCGGAGGCTTTGGAAAGATAATTCAAAGACCTTTCATTGGATACCTAGTAGCCCACTTAACTCATCTTGTACTGAGAGTTATGGTCATTTGAAGTTGACCCAAAACTTAAAGGAACTTAGGAATGACTTGAATGAAATCTCTTTAGTTCTTCTTCGAACCTGAGGTGCTATATTTGGTGATCTTAACTCTCAAGAAATTTTAATTTCATTGGTAAAATCTTACTCACAACGAAGGATGGTTCGAGTCTCAGTTCAAAATTTATTTTGGGGTGTTATAGATAGGTAAACTGGTATTTATTGTAACAACATGCTCCCATCATTATAGAAAAGCCAACGGGGAAAAACTTTGGGCCACAAAACTTTTTGGTAGTTACTTGAAAATTCCTAGCCTAGTCCAAATTTGGGTGAAATCTAAGTCATGCGGGGTCTAGGAAATTTTTTTAATGGATGAGAGATCCAATAATTTTTTGGTTACATGAGTTGATAGCCAAGGCATTAAGGAACCTGTATGACTGTACGGAATCGAATTCGGGAGAGTAGAACTCCTAAAACTGATCTTAGCGTGAAAAGGTAGTCTTCGAACGTCATGGGTTGAAGGTGTGTTGTGAAATGGGGGTTGAAACTCTAATTCCAGGTCTCCGTCTCCATGTAAGCCATTGTGGCGGGATGGGGTCCACTATAGCAGCTTAGTCACGAGTTAAGTCAGGATTAAACCCCAAAAAGTTATTATTCAACAATTTTCATTCTTGAGAGATTATAGACGAACTAGGGAAAGTTCTTGATAGTTTCCCACCTCTTCTAGCACTAAAAGTAAGGATTTTACTCCCCTAATCACTTTTTCGATCCTTATAACTTAGATTCTTGGTTAATTATTATTGGGGGAGGATTTTTGGACAGAATTTGATGGTGGGAAAAATCCCTAGCTGCACCATATGATCATGGGTTTGGTCTTAGGTTATTGGGTTTGTTATAATCTGGTTAGTTAGACCTTTGATTTTTTATACGTGCATATATTAATTGTTTGTAGACCTACAACAAGCGGAAAGAATCTAGAAAGGGAAGATTCAAGTGCCTTAGAGGGATTGAAGCATGGTTTTGAGGTAGGTGATGGTTTGATTTCTTGTTTGTGTGATATATGTTGATGATTACTTCATTGTAATGCATGTATGTATGTGAATGAAGCTTTGTTAATCAAACCTATTGAAATGAGTACAAAAGAGTAAATGTATGCCATGATTTGACACGTGATTGTATGATTTTGAGAATGTAAAAATGAGTGTAATGTAATGGTGGTTTTGTTGAATGGACCGGGTGTCACGTTCCGACACACTAATTTGGATCAGGTGCCCCGTTTTGGTGCATATATGAGATCGGGTGTCATGTCCGTCACACTAATTGGGATCGGGTACCACGTTTCGGTTCACTAACAGTTTGGGTATGGGTTCCATGAGAGGACCATTGAATTGTCATATTTACTTGTTATTGAGAATGTGAATTTGTACATTGGTCATGAATCGATAACTATGTATACATTTTGTGCATGTCATGTTTACCTTGTTGTAACTGCTTATATATGTTGCATTTACTGGAATAGTTGTGTGAACCTACCAGTACACGGTGGTGGTGTACTAATACTACACTTGCTCGTTCTTTGTTGAGTATAGTGCATCTTCAGGTGGCTACTGATAGACCTCAGCTAGAACAGTAGTGATCGAGATCAGATTTCAAGGGTGAGCCAGTTCTTCGAGGCTGCCATGAAGTCCTTCATTTTGTTAAGTCCATGTTTCTTGACTTAGACTAGTGTTTAGATATGTTTATGTTTGGTTGGGGTTGTACCCTTTTCTTAGACTTATTGCACTTTAGATGTTTTGGTACATTGACTTTCAGGTTCTAGGGGTGGTATTCCACAATGTTTGGTAGTTTTGATTTTGATAATATCCGGAGTTTATGGGAACTCCAGGTTTCATTAGACATTTAAACCGGCTTCCATATTTTTAAATGTTGTAGTTTTTGTTAAGTTGTGTAGATGGGTTATAGTAATGGTTCTTTCACCGGAAGGTTAGTCTGGATGCCAATCACCACGGTCTGGATCGTGACATTATATAACTATTGAATTTATGGTATGTTATCTTTATTTAATGTAAATTGCCATAAGTGATTCACTATTTTTTAAACTCATTCAAATTAAATCTACAATATATATATATATATAGGCGCTACACGTGCAAAATTCGCATATATATATATATATAGGCGCTACACGTGCAATGTTCGCATCTTCCTTTCTTTGGTACAGTCAACAACTATCTCATTTGAATTTTAGTCTCCAACATCGTTTCTTTATTCCATTTATACCATATTCATTGGGGGTGTTGCCCACCAGGCCCCACCTATCGGTACAACACTATTTCTTCTAGCCATTTGTTGCCCATTGATTATTGATGCTCTGATACTTTATATAGGGTGGCTATGATTCGATGACGATGTTGACCACATAACCATAACCTCATGTCCTTGTGAACTCGCACATTGTGGTGTAGAATTTGAGTTGATGGTGGATTTCCCGATAAAAAAATATTTGATGCAAATACAAGAGAACGCAGGATAACATTTGACGAACTCACATGTTGAGTTAATTTTTGATTTTCTTGTAAAAATAATTCTAGATGCATATACTGGAGAACATAGGATAGCATTTGTAAACTCGTATGTTGTGGAGTTGTAGGATAAGCTGATAGTAGATTTTCTATCAAAAACTATTGGATGCATACATACGAATGTAGGATGATATTTCACTCGGACAATAATAAATAAGTAGTTCGTAAAAGATTCATGAATTCCACATGGATACGAAATGCTCCATAGCATAAATAAAATCGAAGTAATAGATGAGAAGGTAATAAAAATGAAGGAGGAGAAAATTTTGCATTTTTCATATTTGTATTGTGAATGACAAATACATTCTCCAAAGTAAGAAGTTGTAGAGAAAAAAATAACAATTATGAACTACAATTTTGTAATGTAATGATTTTCTCTTTCCAAATTTGTTTCCTATATTTAATTCATTTATTCCAACATACTTCAAAAAAATAATATTTTTTTCTCCCTAAGTCACAAGATTTAGAAGAGGAATATGTTTTCTCTTGAAATTGATCAAGTGCACTCCTTATATAACTAAAGACTTTGTTGTCAGTTTTCTTTATTTAATGCGCATTGCCCAAAGTTCATTCACCATTTTTATTTTGTTTGGATTTCAAATATTGCATATCTAAATTTATTACGAAGTAGATAACTATATAGAAAAAATCAAATAAATTGAGTACAAATTAAATAATGAAATCCAAAAAAAACAAATATACGTGCACTTGTTATATAAACATAGAAAGAACGTATATTTTTGAAAAACAAAATACATATATCATATATCAACATATTTAAAACTTATTTCAACTAAACTAAACTTACTATTACCAAATATATAAATTAATATACAGATGATATATGTGTGGTACACATACATAAAAATTATTTATAATTGCTATATATGTAATACACATACAAAATACATGCATTAGCTACTTTAACTATAAGAAGTATACCTTTTAATAATAGAAAAATATATACGGTAGAATGATATATTTGAAACTCATTTAAATTAAACTTATAAAATATACCAAAAAGAAACAAATCATGGTAGGTAATACACATGTAAAATTCGTATCTTTTTTTCATTGGTACAATCAACAACAATCTCATTTGTATTTGAATCTCCAACTCCGTTTATTTTTTACATTTGTAACATATACATTGTCGTTGCTCCATCCTTCCTTATTGGTACAACTCTATTTTTTCTAGTCATTTATTGTCTATCGATTATTGGTGCCTTGTCTTTTTTATTGAGTGGTTATGATTCAACGACGATGTTGGCTAGATAATCATGCCATCATTTCTTCATGAAGTCGCATATTGTGGGGCCACAGATTGAGCTAATGGTAGATTTTAATTATAAAATTATTTAATGCATATACATGTGAACATAAAATTTTATTTTGTTTGAAAAATAATGGATGAGTAGTTCGTACATGATTCATGAATTTCATAGGAGTACAAAATGCTCCATGTGATAAAGGACATCGAAGTAACATATGAGAAGGTAATGAAAATAAAAGAGAGAAAAAAATTGATTTATTCATGTTTGGAGTGTGAATGACAAATAAATTCTCCAACGTAAGAAATTGTATGGAGGAAAATAATGATTATGCACTATAATTTTGTACTGTAATGATATATTATGCCTAATTTGTTGCTTATATTTAACTCATTTATTGCAACACACATCAAAAAAATATTTATTTCTTCTCTCTAAGCCACAAGTTTTAGAAGAAGAATATATTTTCTCTCGAAATTGATCAAGTGTACTCCTTGTATAACTAATGAATTTGTTGTCATTTATCTTTATTTAATGTGTATTGCCCAGATTTCATTTACCTTTTTTGTTTGGCTTTCAGATATCACATGTCTAAAGTTAATACGAAGCAGATAAATATGGGAAAATATTTAAGTATTGAGTACAAATTAAATAATGGAATCCAAAAAATCAACTTACATGCATAACACGTGCACTAGTTATAAAAACATACAAAGAACAAATAATTTTTATAATAGAAAATACATATATCATATTTAATATATCAGCATATTTAAAGCTAATTTAAACTGAACTTTCTATTACTAAATGTATAAAATTTAAAAAGGATATATGCGTGAAAGGTGTACATAAATATGAATTATAATAAATATATAAGTGATACATGTAAAAAATACATGCATTAGTTACATTAAATATAACAGAAATACCTTATAATAATAGAGAGCCATATACCATAGAATGACATACTTAAAAGTCATTTAAACTATACTTACAAAATATACTGACAAAATGATAAATGATACACATGCAAAATTTGTATCTTCTTTTCATTGGTATAGTCAACAACAATTTCACTTATATTTGAATCTCCAACTTCGTTTCTTCTTTTCATTTGTAGAATATTTATTGGATGTGCTCCCCCTGCTTATCGCTACATCACTCTTTCTTCTAGCCATTTGTTGTCAATCGGTTAGTAGTGCTCTATCACTTCTTATCGGGTAGTTTTGATTCAACAATAATGTTGGCTAGATAACCACAAATTTATTTTTTTGCAAACTGACATATTGTGTGGCAAAAGGTTGAGTTGATAGAGAATTTTTTGAACAAATAAATGTTGGATGTTCATATAGGAGAACATAGGATGACATTTTGTGAACTCGCATGTTGAGATGATTTCCTCGTATTTTTTTTTTATATGCATGTACTGGAGAGTGTAAAATAACATTTTTTAAACTCACATGTTGTGGGTCCTCAGGTTAAGATGATGGTACATTTTCAATCAAAAAAAGTATTGGATGCATATACGTGCGAATGTGTGATGAATTTTTTCTCAAACAATAATGAAAGAGTAGTTCGTACAAGAATAATGAATTACATATGAGTACAAAACACTCAATTGCATAAAAGACATCGAAGTAATAGATGAGAAGGTAATAAAAATTAAAGAGAAGAAAAACTTGCATTATTCATTTCTGAAGTATGAATGACAAATAAATCCTCCAAATTAAGAAATTGTAGGGGGGGATACCAATTATGCATTATACCTTTGTAATGTAATAACTTCTTTTTCCTAATTTGTTTCCTATATTTAACTCATTTGTTGCAACACACTTCCGAAAAAAAATATTGATTCTGCTCTCTAAGTCACTAATTTTAGAAGAAGAATATGTTTTATGTTGAAATTGATCAAGTGCACTCCTTATATTACTAAAAATTTTGTTGTCATATATTTTTATTTAATACTTATTGCCCAAAGTTCATTCACCTTGTATATTTGGCTTTCAGATATCACATGTGAAAAAGATATTGGTAACATTAAGTACAAACTTTATAATTGTGTCGAAAAAAATCTAATTAAATTCATAACACGTGCACTAGTTATATAAACATCGAAACAACATATGTTTTTATAATAGAAACTACATATATCATGAATCAACATATTTAAATCTCACTTAAATTATTATTACCAAATATACAAAAATTAATAGGTGATATATGTGTGGAACACATACATAAAAATTAGATATAATTAATATATAGGTGATACACGTAAAAAAATACGTGCATTAATCACTTTAAATATAATTGGAATACCTTTTAATAATAGGGAAACATATACAACAAAATGACATATTTAAAACTCATTTAAACTAAACTTACAAAATACATATAGAAAAAAGAAGAAAACATGATAGGTGATGCACGAGTCAAATCTGTCTCTTCTTTTCATTGGTATCATTAACAACAATCTCATTTGTACTTGAATGTCACGACCCAAGCCTGGCACGGGAAGAGCACTCAAGAACTATTGATGGCACCAAGTAAACTTTGATATGTCTTAACTCTTAGAGGAAGACTTACTCATACATAAGATCACCTCAAAAGTATAAGTTTACTCAATGTCTCAAAGAAATACTCATAATATTTTAGAAATAAAGCATTCAACTAGCCAAAAAGACAACTCAAGTCTCAACATAAACAACTGAAAATAAAGAGACTCGTGCACTACTGTCTATCTATATATGAAGCCTCTAATACTATGAGAGATGTCGGGAAGAGTCCCCCGATCATCCTAACAAACTTAAAATAACTTGATATAAATAAGGGATCCTCCGAAGCAAGGAGGCTCACCAAACAACTCTAGAACTCAACTGAATCAACGAAGCGCTTGTTGCTGATCTTGGCTACATGTATCTGCATCATAAAAGATGTACGCCAAATGACATCAGTACATGGAATGTATATATCACACCCCGAACCTACACCCTGGGCGGGACTGGCACTTCAGAACCATTGTTAGCCCAAAGTGAACCCTTGGCCTGGCTAGACTCTAAGCGGAACACTTACTCAACATAAAATGCCTTAAATAGAATCTTAATAAACAATCTGAATAGATAAACTGAAAATGTTTAGAAATAACATTCAACTAAGCCAAAGTGGCAACTTGAGTCTTCTAGCAAAACAATTGAAATATCAAGACTAAAGAATTCATATCTAACTTTCTATGAAACCTCTAGATACTAAGAGCGATGTCTGGACAAGACCCCCGATCATCCTAACAACTGAAATAGCCAAAAGCAATAAAAAAAATAACAAAATGGATCCTCCAGAAAACACGGAGGCTCACCAACTAACTCTAAGTGCTCGACTAGATCAACGAGGCACTGGATGCTGATCATGTTTACCTGTAGCTGCATCATAAAATGATGCAGGTCAAATGGAATTAGTACATTTAATGTACGAGCATGCAATGGGAAAACTAAACATGAAATAAGCTTGAACTGAATTCTGAATGAAACACTTACCTCAACTCATGAATACTCAACTCAAAGCATAAATAAACAACAGTAAAGCTGCAGTTTATATAAAGCATCTAAACCATAGGTAACAACTCAATATCCATATATAATAAAGTAATATAATTCGGTAGGAGTTTCTCTAACTGACAACCATCACTATGAGCTAATGTGATGATATAACGTCTCGCCCACATTGCTAGAACTGTCCTATAATTTGTTGGGATATTGAACGCCTCAACTAAGTGGATCCACTAGTCTATGCTAAAAAGTATTAAGGAATCATCTAAAAAGTATGACCCTTTCTACCAACGATGGCTACATGGTTTATGGAGACTATAGTTATTATGAACTCCTCCCCATATAGGTGATCAATACTAATCCTAAAATATACTCATCTCATATGTTTTTAAAAAAAAAACTCTTTCTGTGGTTTAAGATAATTACTCAAAAACAAGTTTAAAGGCTTTCTTGGAAATCGGTGTTTCCTCTCTTGTATAAATGTGAAAACATTTACTCTTTGGGAATATATAGCCCCAATATACACTTTTTGAAGAAATGAACAATCTTTACTCTGTACTCAACTCAAAACTCAAGTCTTAAAACAAATTTAAACGTTTGTAAAAGACTTTTGAAAAACTCTATGAACTTTTCTTGACTTGACACCTAACTTTGCTTGAATTGAATTATGGATTCAAGGGTCATGATTTCATGTTATTTAGATGTACCTTAGAGTGTACAAATCAACTAGAAAACATAAGTACGTTTCAAGGGAACTCATACGGAAAGAAGTGGGAAAGGGTAGAGAATCTGGCGTCCCTGTCACTCTGACTGGTGCGGGGTGCCAAATGGAAAACTACAGAAATGGAGTTGGGGTGCAATGGCTGGGGCGGCCCCCTAGTGAATCCTGCTTAAGGGTAAGGAACTCTCGTACCTTGGCTTCTCTCAATTCACGAAGAAAGAAATTCCCGAAGAAAGCCTCCTCAAACATAGCCCAACTCAAAATTGGCGAACCCTCAGCTCTACCCTTCTTCCACCAGTCAAACCAAGTTCTAGGAATATTCATTAGTTGATATAAAGATAGTTCCACTCGCTCAACAACAACAACATGCATAACCTCAAACACTTTCTGAAGTTCTTGAACAAAATTCTCTGGATCCTCAATAGTACTTGAATCAGTGAAGCTTGGAGGAGTCATCCTTAGAAAATCACATATTCTTAAAGTATCATTCACTTCCTATAGGTTCTCTTTCTGACCAACTTGATTTGTCACTGCTTGACTTAACACTCTGATCGCTTCCCTAAACTCAATATTGGTGACCTCTCATTGGGATTGCACTTCGGGTGCATTATGTACCCCTTGTTCCTCGAAATTTCTCCTACAGATATAAACTTTATCGCATGACATGAATATGAAAGAAGTGAGATAGTTCCTAAATGTTCCAGCCTCCTAATTATAAATGTGGAGCGCTTCACACCGATAACTAGGACTCTACAAATACGGCTTCATAGACACCCTAGGACTCTTGAAGTCGGTACTCTGATACCAAGTTTGTCATGCCCAAAACCTACACCCTATGCGGGAGCACTCGAGAACCATTGTTGACCCCAAGTGAACCCTTGGCCTAGCTAGAATCTCAGGAGAAGACTTACTCAACAGAAAATGCACTAAAATACAACCTTAATAAACTTTCTGAATAGATAAACTAATAATTTTTAGAAATAACACTCAACTAAGCCAAAGTGGCAACTCGAATCTTATAGCAAAACAACTGAAATATCAAGACTAAAGAACTCATATCTAACTATCCATGAATCCTCTAGATACTAAGAGGGATATCGGGACAAGACCCCGAATCAATCCTAACAACCAAAATAGCCAAAAACAATAAAACAAAACATAACCAAAGGGATCCTCAGCAAAGCAATGAGGCTCACCAACTGACTCTCAATGCTCGACTGGATCAACGATGTGTTGGATGCAAGCCAAATGGCATCAGTATATTGAATGTACGAGCATGCGAGGGGAAAACTAAACATGACATAAGATTGAACTAAATTCTTAAAGAAACACTTGCCTTAGCTTTACTCAACTTATGGATACTCAACTCAATGTAGAAATAGACAACATTAGAGATGAAGTTTATATAAAGCATTTAAACAGTAGGTAACAACTCAATATACATATATAATAAAGTAATATAATTTTGTGGGAGTTTCTCTAACCAACAAACATCACTATGAGCTAATGTGATGATACAACATCTCGCCCATGCTGCTAGAACTGTCCTATAACTTGCCGGTAAATAGAATGCCTCTACTAAGTGGATCCACTGGTCTATACTTAAAAGCATTAAGAAATCATCTAAAAAGTATGACCCTTTCTACCCGTGATGACTACATGGTCTATGGAGACTTGAGTTATTATGAACTCGTCCACATATCGGTGCTCAATACAACTCCAAAAATATATTCAGCTCATATGTATTTTAAAAAAACTATTTCTGTGGTTTGAGATAATTACTCAAAAACTAGCTCAAAGGCTCTCTTGGAAATCGGTGTTTCCTCTTGTTTAAATGTGAAAATATTTACTCTTTGGGAATACATAATCCCAATATACTCTTTTTGAAGAAATGATCTTCAATCTCTACTCTCTACTAAACTCAAAACTTAACTCTTAAAGCAAAGTTAAACATTTGTAAAAGACTTTTGGAAAACTCTATGAACTTCTCTTGACATGACTACTAACTTTTATTGAATTGAATTATGGATTCATGGCTCAGGATCTCATGTTATGGATGATTTTATGTTGTTTAGAAGCACCTTAAAGTGTAGAAATCAACTAGAAAACATAATTACGTTTCAAGGGAACTCGTACGGAAAGCAGTAGGAAAGGGTAGAGAACATGGTATCCCTGGTGCTTTAAATGGCACGGGGAGCCAGAGGGTAAACTACAGAACTGGAAATGGGGCACAGTGACACTGTTCCCCCACCTCTTTTCCCCAGAATTTTGACAAATTTTTGTAGTCGTTTTTCAACTATAAACCCTCCAGATTCAATTGGTTCTTTCCCTAAACACTTAGATTTGACTACATAACCAAAATATGCAAGAATCTACTCAAAATGACATCTAATTTATTGAATTTAAATCAAGAATATCTCAACAACTTAAACAATCAAGAACCCAATAGAAACTTCAAACAAATCCATCAAGAACTCAATTTCTATACTTTCAAGAACACAATTTCGCTGAATAAAATCATGATTGGTCCGTGGGTGAATTAACCCAATGCTATGTGATCTCACATACCTCGTAGGGATCAACCCTTGGTGAAATCGATGAGCTTAACTTCAAGAACGTGACGAATCCTTGCTTTTTCTCCTTCTTTCTCCTCTTTTTTTCTCTTCTCTCAAAACCCTAACTTAACTTTATAAAGTGTAAACTGAATCCTATCTGTTTAGACCCCAACATAATTACCAAAAATGAATTTAATTAATTGGGTAGTAAAAAGACCATAATACCCTTCTAAAATTCAGTTTAGACTTTGTCACGACCCGAACCAACACCCGATACGTAACATAGCGTACAAGACTCCAAAAAGCCTCATAGCATAGCATAACATAAGATCATGGGGAAAAATGCATACAATTAAAACTTTTCTTTACAATCGAAGTCTTTTATAAAAACAAGAGAAAGTCTATAACACTATGTCTCAAACCATCTATAATACTTGGATTAAAACTCTTGGATACAATCTTAGGGACACATCCCTTACAAAAGTCTAGAAACATAAAAAAAAGACTTAAAGGACATAATGGTCAAGCCATCGAATACTATGAGGACTCACAAGTCTTCTTCTTCTTGATCTACTATGGTCCTAGCCACGAGGGTAGAAGCCGATATCACCAAACTCTACACTTGTAGAAAATGTAGAAATATGGGTTAGCACAAAAATTTACCAAGTATGGAAGCCAAGCATAAAAATACTTAAAACATGCAAAAAGGGACATTTTAGTTGAAACTATGCTATATGCCACCTTTGAACTTCATCTTTGAAATAGTTGGAGAATGTAGCTCATAAGAAAAATCATATACAATTCATCATAGTATAATGGATATCATCATAATCACAAGCATAGTCTCCAACATAAACATAATGCATACTACACTCTTCACAAGACATAGTTCACATACATAATTACATACCAAGATCATCTTATCATAATAGAACTATCACATAAGCAATTCTAAGCTAGACTTGTGCAATGAATAGATAGGATCCCATAATCATATCTACACTAAGACTCACTTTAAGGTCACCATAAGCATGCATAACATACCTTGCCCTTATCCATAGCCAACACTCATAGACAAGGAGACATTCATGTTCATAACTTGCAATAAGTAAAGTCACTCATAGAAACAATCCATACCATGCATACATAAATTCATATATCTTCATAGCATAAGGAAACCACACCATAACCCCTTTATAAGTCTACTTGTGTAATGTATAAGTGAAGTCCCATACCCCCACTCACACTAAGTAGAGCTCATTAAGAAGTCATTAGTATAGTTCATGTTCATGCTCATAATTCATATAAAGTTTACATATAACTCATAATCATCATATTATAAAGGAGACATACCATGCCCAATCTCAAAGCCTACCTATGCAATGTATGATTGAAGTCCCATAACCTCATTCATACTAAGTAGAACCTCTTGAGGGACCATAGTACATAACTTATGTCCTTATCATAATTCATATTCTTATCATGTAGGGAAATATAGCCTTAACCGACATAGACCATGTGAGCTACATAGAATCCAGTGTCTTACCCCCACACTAAAATGAGGTGTCCTACATGCCTAAGGTAGAACAAACATATTAGATTTTAGGTGGATCCACTAGCCAAAGACCTATGTGGTAACATTGTTATGGGATAAGGATATTGCTACTAGAAACCTAGACTTTTTAACGTAAAAGGTTTCCATCTCATGAGATAACTTACAATGGGAAGCTGGACTTTCTAACGTAAAACCTTTCATCTCATATTCATAGCCACTCAGTGCTAAGCATAATTCCCTTTAAAATTCATATTAAGTCTTTACTTAAGTTCATGTTCATGAAAGAATGCAGTAGGCACTAAAACCAATATAGTATCATAATATCTCATAGATTCATTAGCTGAGAATGTCTTTTCAACCATAGAATCGTCAACATGTGCGTAAACCTTTCATATCATATTCATGGTCTGTTCATGAGAATAGGCTTTCAATAAACACAATAACATTATCATGTTTATAGATATTTCATGCTTAGTCATGTGTAAGTGTATTGGGAAAATGATCTTGGAACCACACCATAATTAGACAATAGTCATAGGATCTTCACTTTCTAAGTGAATCATAAGCTCATACACAATTCTTATGAACATGTATAAACCCTCATAATTTCCCATTCAAGGGCTATGAATCAACTCAACAAAAACATCTAGAATTAGTACATTAGATAAGGAAATATAATGATTCAATAACTCAACCAACGCCTTAGTCATAGCATAGTCATGTCCATGCATGGTGTGTGTGTGATTGTCCTTTCAATGTCACAACAAGCTTATCATAAAACTACATACTTTATACATAGTCATGTGTAAGGGTATAGGGGAAGGTGATCTTTCAATCAGTACCACAATTATACCATAGTGATTGAGGCTTCACTTTTTAAGCAAATCATAAGCTTATACATAATCCTCATCAACATAGGAAAAATTCTCATAAATTGCCCTACAGGGTCATGGATCATGATTCATCAAAATCTCTAGAATTACCTCATTGAACATGTATAATAACCTAATCCCAAAAATCAATCCATCACATTCATAATTCAAATACAAACTGCTAACAAAGACCCATATTCATGCTTCAAGATCCAATTTAGGAAAACCTAGAAATTAATGGATTCTTAGATAATTCCTTATGAAAACAGTAATAATTCATCAATTTGATCATAATATAAGACAATAAACACATTGAGATCGTTTTGAAAGTGAATCCATGCCAACGATTGAAAACCCTAGGTTTTGAAGAATTTTAACTTTGAGAAATAGAGTTTTGAAGGGATTTATGGAAGGAAACTATCCATAAATCAAGACTACCATACCTTATGAATATTTCCACACGAAATTGAAGAAGAAAGGGTACTCCTTGAACCCTAAACTTGACCTTGTTCTTGCTCTTTAATGGAGTTTCTAGAGAGAGAATATTTTGAAGAGGAGCTGGTTATTATTTGGGGTCTTGAGATATAATGAGGTAATAGGGTGTTTAATGACTTAAAATAGTTTATATATACGTATCAAGACTATATTAAACGACCCCTACTTAAAACTAATTGAAAAGGATTACCTAAAATGTTTAAGCCTTGGCCCAACCTAGACAACTTTTGCAGGTGAGACCTATGCCCCTAGACCTACGGACCGTGGGTGCATTGACACCCCATCCAGCAGGTTCATAAGTGGGTTCAAAGACTTGTCAACTAGGGTTCTTGACCTATGGAGCCTCCCCACGAGGCGTGGTTGGACCTACGCCCCGTAGGTTCCATCCGTGGGTCACCAAATCTTTGCAGATTTTGGACTTTTGGGCAGCATTGATGGTTAGACTTTAGGGTCCTCCTCAAGGACCCTTGGTTGGTCCTTGGGAAGTTGTACCTTGACGTTTAACCTCTAAACCCCTCAACCTACGCTTAGGAACTCATTTTACAACATAAAACCCCATAACAAACTCCACAACACACTCGTAAGGCTCTAGTCCACCAACTAGTTTTCCGGGTTGTCACATTATCTCTCCCTTGGGAACATTCATTCTCCAATGACATTTCTAAAACACCTTTCATAATTAAAGACACACGACTAGGAGCCCATTATGCATGAAACATCTAAATGCACATAAACAAGGAGGAAATATCACTCCATCTCAATATACTCAATGCAACACAAGGAAGTATGAACTAAATTTAACAACCCATTTATGCATGAGATTCTCATAACTAGTCATGTTCAAGGAGGAATTACCATCTCCTAGTCATAATATGCCCAACATTCTCTCATGGAGCTCAAATGCAATTTACTCTCTAAAAGCATTTCATTCAAGGAGGAATTTCTCAATTCCAAACTAAAGCATGCTCATATATTCTTCTCGTGAAGTACAATAGGCACCTCTTACTCAAAGCACTACAACATGAGGAAAACAATTCACATAAATTCATTTTGTTTCAAAACACAAGTTTTCATGAATATGCATTACATAAAGAACTCATGTCAATACATTAGCACATAACATCAATGTTAGCTAGGTACACCATCTCCCCCTTGGGAGTGAGCCTATACTAACACTTCTAAACATCACCAACCACATAATTATAGGAGGAACTACATTCTCCAACTAAAAGCAAGATCAACACAACATTATGGAGCCAATATGCTATTTCATAAAAGACATAACAAAGCATGTTCATCAAATCATCTCATGAAGTAAAATATTCCATCATCATACTAAAATGCACAACAACATGAGGAACATGAAAAATTGTTTCATACAAAACAACGATTCTCTCAAGAACATGCATACATAAGGACAAACACACAAGACTCCCAAAGCATAAAACAAGCCCAAAAAGGAACTCTTGGTCTCAAGCTAGAATAGGAATAGAAGAAATGAATGAGGATATCGGGACTCTCAATCAATTTTTCTATCTAAGCACATCATCTCCCCCTTGGGAGTAAGCCCCTTATTAAGATGTCAAATGCTACTCCTTTCAAACTTTCCCAAAGCATGACCAACACTCATAAAAACCTTACCGGGTTCTTAATAACAATAGAGGTTTAACAACTATGCATCCAAACCCTACCAAGGTTAACAAGAGTAACCCTATGGGACAAGGAAATAATGAGACACCCATAACATCCAAGACTCCACAATCATGAAACTAGTTAAGGAGGACTTATCATCTTAAGCTAGAGGAGGAATAAAAGGGAATACAAGGATATTGGGACATCTCATTCGCCCTTGGCCTCCCAGATAGCACCCTCAACTAAAACCCTTACTAAAATACCTCCTTCAACATTCTCTAGGCATAACTCAAACACCACTATTCATCAAATGCTCCAAAATATCCTAAAACTCATTATTACTAAGTTGGGTTCCACCAACATACACACATAACCATAATCAAACCCAAGTATACAAAGGACAACATAAAATCTCAGCATGTCCAATTTACCAAGTCACAAAGACAAGCACTATCGACATAGAAATACTCATGAAACACATATCGGGAGCAACATTGGGAGGACACTCTTGTTAACCTCTAGCCTAAAAAGCATCGGACCTAATTTTTTTCCTCTCTCTTCCCCTAGAGGTAAGTACCGGGAAATCTCTTATTTTTTTGTCACTTCCACCACAACCATAACAACCATTCGTGCCGGCTAGACACTTATCATTATGCCTCCTTCCACACCTAGCACAAGTAGGCCTAACCACATAAGATCCACTACCACTCACTCCTTGTGATATTGGGGTAGACACCCTCTCCCCACTAAACTTTGGGAGAAATTTAAAAGAATCTTGTCCAAAGAACCTCTCAAAAAAAGAAATTTCTTCATGTATCCTAACCCTCCTTTTCTCCTTCAACCTCTATTCAAGTTTCTATTGCTCAATTTCAAAGGCACATACTACATGTTTAGTCTACTTCCATTGATCATACCATATTTGTGCAACCCATTTGAGTTGACAAGAAGCTAACTCCACCTTCTCTACCAGAATTACTCTCATACGGTCTAACACCTTAGAGACCTTCTCCGTAAACTCTTGAGGATCTTTTCCCACCTTGGAGCCATAAAACATAGGAGGATAACACCCCAAGAACTCCCTCTACCTAGAAGCAGCCATCCCCCTTATTGGATTTGTCGGAATTACAACCTCTCTATTGACTTGCACCATCATGGCTTGAACTAACAATTGGATAGCGGACCTAAACTCTGCATGAGTCACATTTTCCCCTATAGGGTCAGTTGGAGCTTGGAGAGGAATATCTTGCTCCACATTGTCTTACTCATTCCTTTCAACGTAAGTCCTTAAAGTAGTCACATCTTGAAAACCATATGGCACACATTAGGAAAAAGGCCTAATAAAGCGTACCTCTAAGGTAGTCTTAGAGAATAAAGAAGTGAAGTCTTCTTAATCCCGATAGCCTCCGATTCATAAATGTGGCGCATTTCGCATTTATGGACAAGCCTCTACTAGATGTGGTATGAGACATCCTAAAACCATCCCAAAATCTTGTGCTTTGATACAATATTTGTCACTACCCGAGCCTACACCCTGGACGTAACACGGCGTACAAGACTCCGAAAAGCCTCATACAAGCCTCATAAGAAAAGATCATAGGGGAAATGTGGGAAATTAAAACATTCCTTTACAATCGAAGTCTTTTATAAAAACAAAAGAGAGTCTATTACACTATGTCTCAAACCATCTATAATACTTGGATTAAAACTCTTGAATACAATCTTGGGGAAACAGCCCTTACAAAAGTCTAAAAACATAAAGAAAGACTTAAAGGACATAATGGTCAAGCCCTCGAATAATATGAGGACTCACCAATCTTCTTCTTCTTGATCTACTATGGTCCTAGCCATGAGGGTAGAAGCTGATATCACCAAACCCTACACTTATAGAACATGTAGAAATATGAGTTAGCACTAAAATGTGCCAAGTATAAAAGCCATGCATAAAAGTCCTTAATACATGCAAAAAGGGACATTATTAGTTGAAACCATATTATATGCCACTTTTGAACATCAACTTTGAAATAGTTGGAGAATGTATCTCATAAGACAAATCATATACAATTCATCATAGTATAAAGGATATCATCAGAATCACAAGCATAGTCTCCAACATAGACATAATGCATACTCCAATCTTCACAAGACATAATTCATATATATAATTACATACCAAGATCATTTCATCATAAAAGAACTATCACATAAGAAACTCGAAGCTACACTTATGCAATGCATAGATAGGATCCCATAATCCTATCTACACTAAGTCTCACTTTTAGGCCACCATAATCATGCATAACATACCTTGACCTTATCCATAGCCAACACTCATAGACAAGGAGACATTCATGGTCATAACTTCTATTAAGTAAAGTCATTCATAGAAACAATCCATATCATGCATACATAAATTCATATATCTTCATAGCATAAGAAAACCACACCATAACCCCTTTATAAGTCTACTTGTGTAATGTATAAGTGAAGTCCCATACCTCCACTCACACTAAGTAGAGTTTATTAAGAAGTCATAAGTATAGTTCATGTTCATGTTCATAATTCATATAAAGAATACATTTAACTCGTAATCATCATATCAGAAAAGACACATACCATGCCTACTCTCAAAGCCTACTTGTGTAATATATGAATGAAGTCCCATACCCCCATTCACACTAAGTAGAACCTATTGAGGAACCATCGTATATAACTCATGTACTTATCATAATTCACATTAGGGAAATATAGCCTTAACCGACCTAGACCATGTGAGCTAAATGGAATTCGGTGTCTTACTCCCAAATCAAAAAGACGTGTCCTACTTTCCTAAGGTAGAACTAACATAATAGCTTTTAGGTGGATTTACTAGCTAAATACCTATGTGGGAACATAGTTATGGGATAAGGAGATTGCTACTAGAAACTCGGACTTTCTAACGTAAAAGGTTTCTATCTCAAGAGATAACTTACATTGGGAAGCCAAACTTTCCAAAATAAATGCTTCCATATAATTTTCATATCCACTCAGTGCTAATCATAATTCCCTTTAAAATTCATATTAAGTCTTTACTTAAGTTCATGTTCATGAAAGAATGCACAAGGCACTCAAACCAACATAGTATCATAATAGCTCATAAATTCATTAGGTGCGAATGTCCTTTTAACCTTAGAATCATCAACATGTGAGTAAACCTTTCTCATCATATTCGTAGTGTGTTCATGAGAATAGCCTTTCAATCAACACAACAATATTATCATATTCATAGACATTTCATGCTTAGTCATGTGTAAGGGTATGGGGAGAATGATCTTGCAACCACACCATAATTACACAATAGTCATAGGATCTTCACTTTCTAAGTGAATCATAAGGTCATACACAATTCTTATCAACATGTACAAACCCTCATAATTTGCATTTCAAGGGCTATCAATCAACTCAACCCAAACATCTAGAATTACTACATTATATAATGGAATATAATGATTCAAAAACTCACTAAAAACCTTAGTCATATCATAGTCATGTTGATTTATGGTGTGTGTGTGATTGTTCTTTCAATGACACAACAAGCTTATCATAAAGGGGAAGGTGATATTTCAATTAATACCACAATTACACCATAGTTATCAAGTCTTCACTCTCTAAGTGAATCATAAGCTTCTATACAATCCCCATCAACATAGGAAAAATCCGCATAAATTTCCCTACAAGGGTCATCGATCATGATTCTTCAAAATCTCTAGAATTACCTAATTGAACATGTATAATAACCTAATCCAAATAAGCAATCCATCACATTCATAATTCAAACAAAATCTACTAACAAAGACCCATCTTCATGTTTGAAGAACCAATTTAGGAAAACCTAGAAATTCATGGATTCTTAGATAATTCTTTTGGAAAACAGTAGTAATTCATCAATTTGATCATAATATAAAATAATAAACACATTGAGATCATTTTGAAAGTAAATCCATGCTATAGATTGAAAACCCTAGGTTTTGGAGCATTTCAACTTTGAGAAATAGCGTTTTGAAGGGCTTTATGGAAGGAAACTATCCATAAATCAAGACTACCATAACTTATAAATATTTCCATAAGAAATTGAAGAAGAAAGGGTTCTCCTTGAACCCTAAACTTGACCTTGTTCTTGCTCTTCAATGGAGTTTCTAGAGAGAGAATATTTTGGAGAGGAGGTGGTTATTATTTGGTGTCTTGAGATGTAATGAGTTAATAGGGTGTTTAATGACTTAAAGTAGTTTATATATATGTATAAAGACTATATTAAATGACCCCTACTTAAAAATAATTGAAAAGGAATTACCTCAAATGTTTAAACCTTGGCTGAACCTAGACAACTTTTGCAGGTGAGACCTACGGATCATGGGTGCATTGACGCCCCATCCTGCAGGTCTGTAGTTGGGTTCAGAGACTCTTCAACTAGGGTTATTTACCTACGGAGCCTCCCCACGTGGTGTGGTGGGACCAACTCCCCGTAGATCCCATCCGTGGGTCACCAAAATTTGGCAGATTTTGGACTTCTGGGCAGCATTGGGGGTTAGACCTTTGGGTCCTCCTAAAGGACCCTTGGTTGGTCCTTGGGAAGTCGTACCTTGACGTTTAACCCCTAAACCCTCAACCTAAGCTCGGGAACTCATTTTACAACATAAAACCCCATAAAAAACTCTGCAACACACTCGTAAGGCTCAAGTTCCACCTACTAGTTTTTCGGGTTGTCATAAACTTTCATTATATAGACGGCCCGACTTTAAATGGGCATATCTCCCTCATACAAACTCCTAAATGAGAAAAATTGGCAGCGTTGGAAAGATAATTCAAAGATATTTCCTACGGTATCTTATAGCATACCTAACTCATTTTGAGCTAGGAGTTATGGTGTTTGAAGTTGTCCCAAAACTCAAACTTAACAGAACTTAACCAATTTTCCAGATTTTTCATTCTTTCCAAAAATGACTCTCTCTAATTTCAGCTCTTTCTAGTTCTTTCAAATAACAAGGTGTTATAGTACGAGCATGCGAGGGGAAGTCTAAAACATTACATAAGATTGAACTAGAATTCAAGAAACAACTTACCTTGTCTCAACTCAATTCAATCTCAACTCATTTCAATATAAAAGCAATAACAATAATTTGATATAAAGAAAAGCTTTTAAAACAGTAGATAACAACAAAATGTATTGAAAAATACAATATAACTCAGTTTGTATGTAAAAATACAAAATAAACTATTTTTTGGGAGATACTCTAACCGACAACCATCACTATGAGCCACTACTCTAAACGTCTCGCTCACGCTGCTAGAACTCTCATATACCTTGCCGTGCTATAGAACTACTCAACTAAGTGGATCCACTAGTATATGCTAAAAAAGCAATAAAGAAATATCTAAAAAGTGTGACCCTTTCTACCCACATTGGCTACATGGTTTATGGTGGCTGTGAGTTGTTAGAACTCTCCCCCATATAGGTAGTCAATACTACTCCCAAAATATAACTTAGCTCATTATTTTCTAACGAAAACATTTCTTCATCCTAAAATTTGAGATTATTACTCAAAAGGCTCCTCTAAAAGGGATAGTACTCAAAACTACTTATGAACTCTTTAGGAAATCGGTGTTTCCTCTTTTCTTAAATGTAAAAATATTTTTCTTGGGAATACTTAGTTCCCATATATCATTTTTATGAAAATGAACTAAACTCTAATCATTCTCAAACTGAAATACTCATGTCTTAAAACAAGTTTAAAAGATTGTAAAAAGACTTCTAAAAATGAGTAGAAGTACTGTCAAGACTTGATTCTTAGCTCTACCTTGAATTTGAATTATTAATTTGATGTGATGATTCATGTTATGAACGATTTCTAGATGTTTAGAAGTATTTTATAGTAGTTAGAATCAAAGGGGAGTAAAGGTACCCTTTGAAACAAATCAGATAGGCTAAGTGACGGAGAACGGGTGGGGCCTGCGATCCAGGCGCTCTGAGTGGCGCAGGGCGCCAACCCTTGAATTATAGAACAATAGTTGGGGCGCATAGGCTGGCATAGGGCGCCAAGCCCCAAACTAGATATGTACTTTTCTGGCACACTAGTTGGCACAGGCCGCCAGCCTCTACCGACAATTTAAGAGCAATGTACAATTCCACATTCTCAATAGCAAATAGATATAGTAACAGACGGTCCTCTCATGGAACCCATACCCGAACTGTTAGTGTGCCGAAACATGACACCCGATCCCTATTAGTATGTTGGAACGTCACACCCGCTCCAATATATGTGTCAGAACGTGACATCCGATCCATTCAACAAAACCACAATCACATTCAAACTCATAATGTACATACTCACAATCATACAATCAAGTGTTGAATCATGGCATACATTTATTCATTCATACACAATTCATTTGGTTTGATCAATAGTGTTTCATTCACATGCATACATGTCTTACAATGAAATAATTACCAACATATATCACACAAACATGAAATCAAACTATCACCTACCTCGAAACCAATCTTCAATCCCCTAAGGTAATTGAATCTTCCCTTTCCGTATTATTTCCTCTTGTTCTAGGTCTATAAACATTTAATATATGCAAGGATCAATAAATTAAGGTCTAATTATACAGATTATACCAAACCCAATAAACCAAGTCCCAACCCATGATCCTAAGGTACAACTAGGGCTTTTTCTCACTATCAACTTTAGGCCAAAACCCTCATACAACGATAATTACCCATGAATCTAAGTTCTACGAATTGAAAAATAAATTAGGGGAGTTAAAACCTTACCTTTAGTGTTACAAGAGGTGAAAAACTGTCAAGAACTTGCCCAGGTTCGTCTCTTAGCTCTCCAGAAAGAAAATTTCTGAATAATAACATTTTGGGGTTTTCCCCTACTTACTTCGTGACTGAGCCACTGCGGTGGACTCCATCTCGCCACAGAGGCCCTACCCTGGCGGGAATAATCCCACCACAGAGGCTTACACGAAGATAGAAAGTCAAAATTTGAGATCCAAAACCCCATTTCACAATAGACCTTCAACCGATGACATTGGAAAACAACCCTTTCACGCTAAGATCAGTTTCAGGAGTTCCACTCACCCAAATTCGATTTCGTAAAGTTATATGAGTTCCTTAACGTCTTAGATATCTACTTATATAATCCAATTCATTTTTAAGTCTCTTGCTCATTACCAGATGTCTCTAGACCTAACATGACTCAAATTTCATATAAATTTGGACTAGGTTAGGAATTTTCAAGTCACTACTCAAGAGTTTTCTCGCACCAATTGTAACACCCCAAATTCAAAAAGGATAAGAATTTCAATTTTTTAGAAGTTGTAGGTGCAACTACGGATCGTAGGTTGATCCACAGACCGTAGGTGGGGTCCGTGGTTGGCCACCTACAGCCTGCCAAGAAAATTTCAGAAATGGCATGACCCACGGCTGGACCGATGGATCGTAGGTCAGACCATGGGCCATGGTTTAGGTCCGTGGATCATGACCCTCAAACCCATTCTCTAAAGCCAAACGACGAATGACCAGGATGGACCGTAGGTTAGTCCATGATCCATTATTCAAGCCCATCGTTGGCCCTGTCAGATTTTAAGTTAGGGTCATTTTGGTCTTTTTCCCTATGTGTTGGACACCTAAACTAGGTCGTTTAACCCCTAAAATACGCCATTTTGGTCAGTTTAATCCTAGTAACTAAATCAGAACTTACCCTAAGCGATTTATTCACAAAAAATCGATCAAACTAGAGAAAAATAAGAAGAAATAGTTGACCAAAACCCTTCCAAGAACGCATCAAGTTTTCTTCGGTTTCAACCCCAAAATTGAAAATTTTTCCATGGAGTTCATCCCCAGGTATGTGGGGTTTCACTAGTGGGTTCCTTTCACCCATTAGGTCCTTAAAATTCAGTTAGATTCTTGATTCCCTTCACATTATCTAGACCTAGGGCTTCTTGAACTTTAGAAAATCATTGTGATTTAGCTATTAGAATATTCTTAATCAGATTGTTCATGTTGTTGTAACACTATTGCTTAGTTCCTTGCATGAACTTCATAACCCTAGTTGTGTAGATTTGTTTAGTTCATGAATTACACTAGCCAAGACAGATAAAAGGATATATATGCCTCAGTTTTTAAATTTTTCATTATCAGTACTTAATTTCGCATTTCAGTTAGCATGTCAGAATATTGAGCTATCTAGTATATTTCAATTATGTTAGACTATACACAAATCCAGTTGGGAGTAGGCTTATCACCGAATTGGACTATAGTTCACCATACCCTCATAGTCCTAGAACTACGTGCCCTCGAAGGTTTATAAGTGCCCTCTGTGGGCATCAAATTTAGTGATCACACCAGTCATGCCTCTATACCCTTGGCAGGTATATTGGGTCCTCTCGACGGGGCGTATCTATTGGACTACAAGTTTAGCTCACGTGGTTTTATGTCAGTTCATAGTAGCTCCCATAATCAAATTCTAGTGCATTGACCAGGTTTTCAGATATATTTCGGTATTCACTTTCAATATGTTATGTACTTGGTCATTGCATTCAGTTTAGTTCATTTTCAGTATACTTTAACATCTTTATCATGTTAAGATTATATCATTGCTCCGTATGCTTTGTTAAGTTATATGTTTGCTTAGCTTTATCCTATCCTTCATGCTTGGTACCTTTCAAGTACTGACGCATACTATGCGCTACATCTTTTCGTGATGTAGGTTCAGGTCCTCAGCATTCATATCATGTGTACATCATTTCCCGATGCATTTTTAGTAGCATGAATGGTGAGTCTTCATTCTTCGAGGACAATAGAAATGTTTTCTATTTCAGTCTTTTATTTTAGTTTTAGTTTTTCAAGAGTTAGCTGGGGGCATTTCCCAGCATCTCTAGTCAGTTAGAGGCTTATCCAGACATAGACAGACTCAACTTTAGTATTTTGAGTTATAAATCAGTGTTATTAACTCTTTTCCAGTATTTATATTTAGAATAGTATTGGGTATTCCCATTTTTTTCAATTTATTTCATGTTTTAGCTTCCGCACAATATCTCTTACTTTCAGAAAATATTTGATGTGTATGATATGCCTACTTAGGGTTAGCTTAGGGTAACTCGTGATCCTAGGTCCCGTGTTTATGTCTAGGGGGTAGCCTCGAGGGGTGACAAACTTGGTATCAAAGCATTAGGTTTAAGAGTCTTAAGATGTCTGAAAATCCCTACTAAGTAGAGTTCTTTGCATGAGTGTGAAGCGCGCCATACCTATAAGGAGGAGGCTATGGAGTGTTTTAGGAAAAACAACACCTTCGTGTTATTCTTATCGTTTGTGGTTATGATCTTTTTTCAAATTTAACGTTATGCGTTTTAGATCATGCCTCCTCATAGAACTAACGCAAGGAATGCTAATGTTTGCAATGCTAACGCAGTTCCTCAAGTCCTAGACCATGAGGTTTTGAATGCAATGTTTTGAAATGCTATCCAATTTTTGGCTAATAGTGTAGCCAACAAGAACAATCAACAGGTTCCAGCTCCTACAAATACTAGTGGTGGATTAGTGGAAACTAGGGTTTGGGATTTTGTTCGGATGAATCCATCAAAGTTTTTAGGATCGCAGGTTCGTGAAGACCTCCAAAACTTCATTGATGAGGTCAAGAAAATATATGGAGTGATGCAAGTGACTGAAAATGATAAGGTAGAGTTGTCATCCTACCAGCTTAAGGATGTGGCTCACATTTGGTTCACGTAGTGGAAAGAAAGCAGGGGTGAGAATGCAGCTCTTGTGACTTGTGAGTGTTTTACCCAAGCTTTTTAGGAGAGGTTCTTCCTAAGAGGGTTGAGGAAGGCTAAGGCTCAGGAATTTATGAATTTGAGAGAAGGTTCGATGTCAGTCCAAGAGTACAGACTTAAGTTCTCCTAGCTCTCTAGGTATTCTCCACATATGGTTGTCGATCCCAGTGTACAAATGAGTAAGTTCTTATTTGGGGTATCTAACTTGGTGGAGACAAAGTGCATAAATTCTATGTTGTTAGAGGATATGAACATCTCTAGACTCTCGACTCATGCTCAGCAGGTTGAGGGAGATAAGCTTAGAGAACTAGCTAACGACAACGAAAAGGCTGGAAAAAAAGAACTATGAATACTCTCAATAGAAATTGGGTAGTGGAATTACTCGCAATTTTAGCAAAGGTCTTCAGCTCCAGAATCTTCATCAGCTAGTGCTCCATCCCCCAAGTTTCGACAGGATCAAAAAGGTAGGGCATAAGGCTCTAAGTCTCACGAGAGTGTTTTAGGTAATAGGACCTACCCAACTTGTCCAAACTATGGTAAGAACCATCTGGATAAGTGTCTTGAAGGAAAGGAAGGATGTTTTGGTTGTGGTCAGTCTGGTCACAGGTTGAGAGATTTCCCTTCTACTAAACAGGGATAGGGAGGTAGCAATAATAGGGCTCAATCTACAACTTCAGCAGCACCAGCAGGTCCCCCAACTCAGCAGGGTACTTCAACTGGTACAGGTGGCGGTCATCGTTAGAACAGGCTGTTTACTATCCAGGCTCGCCAGGACCAAGAAGATTCTCCTGATGTGGTCACTAATATGTTACGAGTCTCTCATTCAGATGTTTATTCTTTGTTATATCCAGGAGCTACTCTTTCCTTTGTAACTCCCTATAAGCAGGAAACTTCTGTGTCACTCCAGAAGCTCTCTTATAACCCTTCTCAGTCTCTACTCCAATTGGTGACCCAATTATTGCTAGACGGGTATTCAGAAATTACCATGTCACATTCTCTCATAAAGTCACCTCAGTAGATCTTGTAGGGTTAGAAATGGTAGACTTTGATATCATACAAGGCATGGACTAGTTATATTCATGTTAGGCCTCAGTTGATTGAAGAACTAGGTTTGTTCATTTTAACTTTTCAAGCGAACCAGTCTTAGAATGGAATGGTAGTAGCTCAGTGCCTATGGGTCGATTCATTTCCTACCTTAAGGCAAGAAAGATGATTTCTAAGGTGTACTTTTATCGTCTTGCTGAGGTTGAGGATTCAAACTCCGAAACCCCAACTCTTGAGTCAGTTCCTGTAGTAAATAAGTTTTGAAAAGTGTTTCCTGAACATCTTCCAGGAGTTCCTCCCAAAAGAGAAATCGACTTTAGAATAGATCTCCTTTCAAATACCCAGCCTATTTCGATTCCTCCTTAAAGAATGGCTACAGATAAGCTTAAGGAATGAAAAGAGCAGTTGAAAGACCTTCTAGATAAGGGCTTCATCAGACCCAATAATTCCCCATGAGGTGCACTAGTGTTGTTCATGAAATAGAAAGATGGTTCTCTCAGGATGTGTATTGACTATCGGTAATTAAATAAAGTCATAATCAAGAATAGTACCATATCCCCAGGATTGATGACTTGTTTGACCAACTTCAGTGTCCTAGTGATTTTTCAAAAATAGACCTCAGATCGGGTTATTATCAACTCAGAGTTAGAGATAATGAGATCCCAAAAATAGCATTCAGAACTCGGTATAGTCATTATGAATTTGTACTTATGTATTTTGGAATAACCAATGCTCCCACAACTTTCATGGATTTAATGAACAGGGTGTTCAAGCAGTATTTGGACTTGTTCGTTATCGTCTTTATTGATGATATCCTTATTTACTCTAGGAATGAGGAAGAACATGCTACTTATTTGAGGGTTTTCCAGCAAACTGTCAAAGATCAGCAGTTATTCGCTAAGTTTAGCAAATGTGAATTTTGGTTATAATCAGTTGCTTTCCTTGGTCTTATAGTGTCTAGCGAAGGGATCCAAGTAGATTCTCAAAAAATAGAGGCAGTGAACCAATGGACTAGATCCACCTCTCCCATAGAATATCAGAAGTTTCTTGAGTTTAGCCAGTTATTATAGAATGTTTGTGGAAGGATTTTCATCCATAGCATCTCCATTGACTAAGTTGACTCAGAAAAAGGTTATGTTTCAGTGGTCAGATGTGTGTCAGAAGAGCTTCTTAGAACTGAAAACTAGATTGACTACAACTCCTATTTTGACTCTACCAGAGGGTTCAAACGATTATGTGATCTATTATTATGCATCCAGTGTCATCCTAGATTGTGTGTTGATGCAGCGAGGTAGGATTATAGCTTATGATTCTAGAAAGATTAAGTTGCATGAGAAGAACTATCTGACTCATGACCTCGAGCTCACAGTCGTAGTATTTTCCCTAACGATTTGGAGACATTAATTGTATGGTGTTCATGTAGATGTGTTCACAGACCATAAGAGCCTTTAGTTTGTGTTCACCCAGAAGGAGTTTAATCTTCTCCAGAGGAGATGGCTTGAATTTCTCAAGAACTATGATATGAGTGTGCTTTACCATCCTAGTAAAGTCAATATAATAGTAGATTTTCTTAGTAGACTATCTATAGGTAGTGTAGCACATGTTGAGGAAGAAAGGAAGGAATTAGCAAAAGATGTACACCGGCTTACTTGCTTAGGAATTTGCCTTATGAACATATCAGATAATGGTGTGATAATTCAGAATGGGTCCGAATCTTCATTGGTAGCGGAGGTTAAGGAAAAACAAGACAGTGACACTATATTGCATTATTTGAAGGGCGCAGTTCCTTAGTAGAATGTTGAGGATTCTCCCAAGGGGGAGATGGTATGCTTCACTACCCAGGTTGTTTATGTGTTCCTAAGGTGGTTGAGTTGAGATAGCAGATCCTTACAGAAACCCATCACTCTAGGTATTCTATTCATCCAGGTGCTACTAAGATGTAACCTAATCTGGGGGAAGTCTTTTGGTGGAATGACATGAAAAGGGATATAGTAAATTTTGCGGCAATGTGCCCTAATTGTCAATTGGTGAAGGTAGAACATTAGAAAACATGAGGTATGACTCAACAGATTAACATTCCTACATGGATGTGGGATGTGATAAACATGGACTTGATTATGGGTTTACCTCGTACTCGCAGACATCATGACTTCATTTGTGTAATAGTAGAGAGAGTTACTAAGTCTGCTCATTTCTTGGCTGTCAAGACTACAGATTCAGCGGAGGACTATGCTAAACTCTACATTAATGAGATACTCAAGTTACATGGGGTTCCCTTGTCTATCATTTCATAAACAACTCCTTAGTTTGCCTCTTATTTCTGGAAGTCATTTCAGAATGGTATTGGTACTCAGGTAAATCTCAGCACAACATTTCATCCACAGATGGATGGTCAGCTAAAGCATACCATTCAGACCTTAGAAGACATGATGAGAGCTTGTGTGATCAATTTAAAGGGCAATACCATTCAAGTATTTTGATGGCCCCTTATGAGGCATTGTATGTGTGTAGGTGTAGATCTTCAGTTGGTTGGTTTGAAGTAGGTGAAGCAGCTTCGATAGGACTAGATTCGGTTCATGATGCTATGGAAAAAGTTCAGCTCATTAGGGATATACTTAAGACCACCCAGAGTCATCATAAGGCTTATGCAGATGTAAGAAAAAGAGACTTGGAGTTCCAAATCGATGATTGGGTTTTCCCAAAAATGTCACTTATGAAGGGAATGATGAGATTTGGAAAGAAAGGGAAGATCAGTTCCAGATATGTATGTTCTTACAGAATCTTAAAAAGGGTTGGTAAAGTGTCCTATGAATTAGAGTTGTCAGCAGAACTAGCAGCGGTAAATCCAGTCTTTCACATTTCCTTGTTGAAGATGTGTGTTGGTGATCCAACATCCATAGTAAAATTAGAGACTGTGGCTGTGAAAGATAGTCTCACCTATGCAGAAGTGCCAGTTCAAATTCTTGATCGTCAAGTTCGAAGGTTGAGAAACAAAGAAGTCACTTTAGTGAAGGTGTTGTGGAGGATTCAGTCTGTAGAGGGAGCTACTTGGGAAGCAGAAGCAGCCATAAAGGCCAAGAATCCTCATCTCTTTCTTTCTGATTCCATTCTAGCTTGAGGTAATAGTTCGTCTTTAGTCTTTCAGCTACTCTTGCGTACATTTCTTCTTAATATCATGTTCCTTCAGTTATATTTGCATTTTCAGGGTATTTGCATGTTCTTGGAACTTAGTTGAGTCAGCTTTCAGTTTTCAGTACTTAGTGGTAGGGTTTTCAGCTCTTTCCCTCCATATTCAGCTAGTTAGATTTCATGTGAGGACAAAATTCCCAAGGGAGAGATAATGTAACACCCCAGATTCAGAGAGGATGAGGATTGCAATTTTTCAGAAATTGCAGGTGCCCCTACGGAGGCCACCTACAAACCATTGGTTGACCCACAAACTATAGGTGGGGTCGTGGTTGGCCACCTGTAGCCTGCCTAGAAAATTTTAAAAAAGGCACGACCCATGGCTGGACCTACGGACCGTCCGTCAGACCACGGGGTCGTTGTCCACGTTCATGTATGTGACCCTTAAACCCATCCTCTGAAGATGACCAACGATTGACCAGGATTGACCGTAGGTCAATGCATAGTATGTCGATCAGGCCCATCGTTGGCCCCGTCATATTTTAAGTTAGATTCATTTTGGTCTTTACCCCTATGCATTCGACACCTAAATTATGTTGTTTAACCCCTAAACTATGTCATTTTTGTCAGTTTAGGCCGAGTAACTAAATCAGAACTTGCCCTAAGCGATTCATTCACAAAAAATCAATCAAACCAGAGCAAAAAAGGAAGAAATAGGCGACCAAAACCCTTCCAAGAATGTATCAAGTTTTCTTCGATTCCAACCCTAAGATCGAAAGATTTCTCGGTGGAATTCATCACCAGGTATGTGGAATTTCACTAGTGGGTTCCTTTCTCCCATTAGGTCCCTAGAATTCAATCAGATTATTGATTCCCTTAATATTATCTAGACCTAGGGTTTCTTTAACTTTAGAAATTTGTTGTGATTTAGCTGTTAGAATATTCCTAATGAGATTGTTCATGTTGTTTTAACACTATTACTTAGTTCCTTGCATGAACTGTAGAACCCTAGTTGTGTAAATTCGTTTAATTCATGAATTATACTTGCTAGGACAGTAAACAGGTATACATGCCTCAGTTTTAAATTGTTTCATTATCAGTACTTAATGTTGCATTACAGTTAGCATGTCAGAATATTGAGCTATCTAGTATATTTCAGTTTTGTTGTATTGTACACATTTCTAGTTGGGAGTAGGCTTACCACCTAGTTGGACTAGGGTTCACCATACCCTCATAGTCCCAGAACTACGTGCCCCCATAGGTTTATAAGTCCCCTTTTGTGAGCATCAACTTTAGTGATCACGCCAGTCATGCCTCTCTACCCTTGGCAAGGTATATTGGGTCTTCTCGATGGAGCATATACATCGGACTTGACGTTTAGCACGCATGGTTTTATGTTGGTTAATAATAGCTCCCACAATCAGATAATAGTGCATCGACCAGGTTTTTAGATATATTTAAGTATTCAGTTTCAGCATGTTATATACTTTGTCATTGCATTCAGTTTAGTTCATAGTAAGTATATTTCAGCATCTTTATCATGCTCAGATTATATCATTGCTCAGTATTCTTTGTTCAGTTATATATTTGTTCAACTTTATTCTATCATGCATCCTCAGTACCTTCCAAGTATTGACACATACTCTGCGCTACATCTTTTCATGATGTAGTTTCAGGTCCTCAGCATTCAGATCATGTGTAGATTAGTTCCCGATCTGTGTTCAACAACATCAGTGGTGAGTCCTCATTCTTCGAGGACAACAGGAATGTCCCAACATCTCTAGTAAGTTAGAGGCTTATTTCAGAGATAAACATATTGAGCTTTAGTATTTTGAGTTATAGTCCAGTGTTATTAACTCTTATCCAGTATTTTTTTCATTTTATCTCATGTTTTAGCTTTCACACTGTATCTCTTATCATATGCCATCTCAGGGTTAGCTTGGGTTCACTCATGATCCTAGGTCCCGTGTTTACGTCCAGGGAGTAGCCTCGGGGCGTGATACCAAATTTTTCCCCAATGGCTTTTCCCTAACAACGGAAACTCATCATTACAACAGATACCAATTTAGCACTCACTCATCCCCGAGTGATCAACTAGGAAAGACTGGCTAAAGTAATGGTAGAGTAGTACCTAAATCATTGAACAACTGGTGATACTTTTCTCGCATGTCTTTCTAGGTTTCCCAAGTAGTTTCCTCAATTGGACGATGCTTCCATTGAACTTTCACAGACTTTATCTCATTTGTCCTCAATTTTCAGACATTGCGATTAGGAATTACAACCGGTTACTCCTCATACTAAAAGTCTTTGTCCAAGAAAACTAAGTCCCTTTTTATGATTTAATCCCCGCCCCATGGTACTTTTTCAACATTGACACATGAAATATCGGATGAACTCCTGATAAGCTAGGAGGTAGAACCAGCCTATAAGCTACTGGCCCTACACAGTCAAGAACTTTATATGGTCCAATGTATCGAGGACTGAGCTTGCCCTTCTTGCCAAATATCATCACCCCTTTCATGGGAGGCACTTTAAGAAGAACTTTCTCACAAGTCTAAATTGCCATGTTTCTTACCTTATGGTTTGCATACTTTTTTTGTCGACTTTGGACTGCTAGGAGCTTAGCTTCGATGCCTCTTACCTTATCCTAGGCATCCTTCACCAAGTCAACCCCCAAAGGTTTCACATATCCGGCCTCAAACCATCCTATGGGTGATCTACATCCCCTCCCATAATGTACCTCGTATAGTGCCATGTCAATGCATGAATAGCAACTGTTATTATAGGAGAACTCACACAACAGTAGGAACTTATCCCAATGTCCTCCAAAGTCAATCACACATGCCCTTAACATGTCCTCTAATAATAGTCTTCTCTGAATGCCCGTCCATTTGCTGATGAAAGGTTGTGCTAAAAGTGAGTTGAGTACCCAATTCGTCATGTAATTTCTTCAAAACTTGGATGTGAACTGTGTACCATGGTCTGAGATGATAGAAGGGGGCAACACGTGCAGTCTCACTATCTTGTTCAAATAAACCTTAGCCAACTGCTGAGCATTATAGTCTACTGTGAGTAGACTAAATTGGGCAGACATAGTCAATCTGTCAACCACTACCCAACTAGAATCAAACTTTCCCAATGTCTTGGGGAGACCAACCATAAAGTCCATAGCTATCCTTTCCTACTTTTATTCGAGAATTGGCACTCTGAAGAAAACTTGCAGGTCTTTGATGCTCATACTTTACCTGTTGGCAGTTTTGGCACTTAGACACATACTCAGCTATGTCTTTCTTCATGCCACACCACCAATAAAGTCGTTTCAAGTCTCGGTGCATCTTGGTCACACCCAAATTAATAGAATACCGCAAACCATTATATTTTCTCAACAATTTCTAAATCAAGCCATCTACTCGAGGAACAAAAATCCTTTCTTTGAAACTGAGCACACCCCCTGTATCAAGAGTTGTATCTTGTGCCTTGCCAGACATTGTCTTATATCTAAGCTCATTCAAACTGTCATCCTTAAAATCTTTGGCCTTGATCTCCTCAATGAATGCGGCCCTCACCTCAATACTAGCTAACACCCACTTTTTTCTAAGATGCCTAACTGCATGAACTTAGAGTCCAAGGTTTGAATTTCCTTAGGCAAATGTCACTTGGATACACTCAGGCAAGCTAGAATACTCATACTCACCGTCTTTCAGCTTAATGCATCTGCCACCACGTTAACCTTACCCGGATGATACTGAATGGTCACATCATAATCCTTGAGCAACTCCATCCACCTTCGTTGTCTCAGATTTAGGTCATTTTGAGTGAATACATGTTGTAGGCTATGATGGTTAGTAAATACCTCACACTTTATACCATAAAGGTAATGTTGCCAGATCTTATGGGCAAACACTGCCGCTGCCAACTCCAAATCATGTGTCGGGTAATTCCTCTTATGCACCTTCAACTGCTGCGATGCATAAGCTATGGCATTTTTATCCTGCATCAACACAACACCCAAACCTGAATGTGAAGAATCACAATAAACAATGAAATCTTTACCTTCCACCAGTAGTGCTAGAATAGGTACTGTGGTCAAAAGAGTCTTGAGCTCTGAAAGCTCTCTTCACACTTGTCAGTCAAATAGGTACTGTGGTCAAATGGTACCTCCTTTTTTGTCAACCTTGTCAAATGTGTGGCAATAGAAGAAAAATTCTTCACGAACCTATGATAGTAGCTTGCGAGCCCCAAAAAAATCCTAACTTCAGTCACAGAGCTAGGACATACCCAATTCTTAAGTGCTTCATCTTTTGGGGATCTACTATTTCCCCTTCCCTCAAAACTACATGCCCTAAAAAGGCAACTAAAGTCAACCAGAACTCACACTTAGAGAATTTAGTTTATAACTGTTGTCTCCCAAGAACACCTAGAACAATGCAAAGATAGTCAGCATGCTTTTCCTTACTCTTTGAATACACCAAAATGTCATCAATAAAGACAATAACAGAAGAATCTAGAAATGATTCAAATACACTATTCATCAAACTCATGAAGGCTGCATGCGCATTGGTCAACCTAAATGACATTACTAAAAATTCATAGTGCCCATAGCGTGTCCTGGATGTCGTTTTAGGTACATCCTCAAGACTAATCTTTACCTGATGATAACTAGACCTCAGATCAATCTTAGAGAAAATTGATGCACCGTGCAAGTAGTCAAAAAGATCATCTATCCATGAATGAATATTTATTTTGAATAGTGACCCTACTCAATTGTCGATAGTCTATGCACATCCTCATACTACCATTTTTTTTTCTTAAAAAACAAGACAGTATCTCACCAAAAAGCACAAAGTTGGATGGAGCCTTTATAAAGAAGTTCCTGAACTTGAGCTTTAAACTCTCTCAACTCTGCCGGGGACACACAATAAACGAATGGAGATAGGGTGGGTACCATGTTCCAAATCAAGGTAGAAATCTATATCTCTATCCAAAGGCATACCAGGAAAATCTGTAGGAAACACTTCTCTAAATTGCGACACCACAAAAATAGACTTAATAGAGGGAGACTCGACCTCAACATCCCGAATATGAGCCAAATATTCCATATGCCCCTGCCCCACCAGTTTCTTTGCCAGAATGAAAGATATGACCTTAGCTGGCTTAGGCTTGTACATCCCTTCCCACTCTAACTTTTTCCTACCCAGAATCTCTATAGTCACTAACTTAGTGTTACAATTTAACACATCATAGTAGGGGGGCAACCAAATCATGCCTAATATCATATCAAAGTCAGGCATATGCAAAATAACCAAATTAGCCCAAGTTTGGAAACCCATAAACATAACAGGACAAGCACAATAAACAAGGGTGACTATGACAGACTCTCTAACTTGGGTAGAAACATGGATGGGGACATCAAGTACATCACAAACCGCATCAAATCCCAAGGCAAACCAAACTGACATGTATGAAAAAGTAGAACCCGAATCAAACAACACATAGCCATCTGGTCATAGAAAAGAATAGTACTTGTGATCAGTGCGTCAAATGTCTCTTCCTCAATCTTTCTTGGAAAGGCATAAAACTGAGGCCTGTCATATTGGCGGACAACCTTCTTTTCTGGTTGCGCTGCTTCTCTGCCTGAATTATCATTATCCTGACCTCTATGTCCTGGCTGATTTCCTCCTCACCCACCTTGTGAACATCCTCTACCATTATTGTTATTGTTCGCGGGTACCACTGCTGTGAGGAATCCAACATGCACAATTGGGGACAATCTCTTCTTGTGTGCCTAGGTTCCCCATAATTATTGCAGGTCTGATCAAAAGACGGCCTGCCGCTAGCTAAAGACACTACTCCCTGTCTATCATAAATAAAAAGAGTTTCCGAGTAGGTACTTGTAGAAGTGGGCATGGTGGACTGAGTTGGTCGGGCTGCAAACATCGGCTTACCTGAACATCTGGAGTAAGAACCCTAAAAGTTACTTGTTCTCTTGGCTTTCTTAGCCAATGCCTTAGCCTGACCATCACGTCCAACTCCCTCTACTTTCTTCACAACGTCATCACCTCATTAAAGCTTTTTCCTGCAAAAGTCATGTGAATAGACTGAAGTTCGAGGTTCAATCCTTTTACAAATAGATAAATCCTCTCCTCCTATGCAGTTATCAATTGTGTAGCATATCTAGAAAAAACATGGAACTTAGTCTCATAAGAAGCTACAGTCATACCACTTTGCTCCAAGGCCATGAACTCATCCTTCTTGCGATCTCTCAATGTCCGGGGTACATATATTTTTAAAAATAGAGCATGAAACTGTGTCTAAGTGAGTGGGGGTAACACTGATGATCTGCATTCCACATAGGCTCTGCACAACTACTTAGCCTTACCCTGAAACTGGAAGGTCACGAACTCTAACTTGTGCAACCTCTCATAACAGTCCAAAATAAAAACAAAGGCGTGCTCACTCTCAGAACCATGAAACATAGGCGGCTTCAGTTTTAGAAATTTAGTCAACATTTCAGGCTCATTACCTGTCATCACAGGGCCTAATAGGGGATGGAAAAAGGCATCAGTTCCACCCATCTTGGGGATAGTAACAACAATAGGGGGGTTCACGAGAGTTTGAGTTGCTTGAACTGTGGGGAGAACTCCAAGACCAACTAATCATTTCAAGAAAGTCATAATTTGTTAAGCTAACACTGGGTCTAAGGGAGGAATAATTGTAGTCTCATCCTGTACCTCTTCCTCTTGTCCACCATCATCCTCATTCTCAACATCCATATTTTCCTCTATCTTCTCGTGATGTGCAAGAGGAACCTCATTTCTAGGAGCATTCTTAATGGAGCTCAACCCCTAGAAGGTGCTACCCTTCCTCGGCCTCTACCCCTTGCTCTTCCTCTACCACTACCTCGACTGCAGCTTTTTGTTGTGGACAACTCAGCGGGCTCATTGACGAGAGCTATGGGCCTGATGCCATTGAAACGAGTGTTAACCATCTATAGATAAAAGAAGGAAGAAGATTAGATACCAATTTGGATCACCAAATGCAAACTGTAATCAAGGTATAGCAAAAAGAGTAGTAACAAAGAGATTTCCTAATGTCTTGTAGCCTCTCGAAGAAAAATATAGACGTTTCTATACCGTTCCATAAAACTCTACTAGACTCATTTTGGTACAATTTGATCAATGAACCTAGGGCTCTGATACAAACTTTGTCACGACCCATACCATCTTGATTCGCATCCACACTAATCCTCTGGTGGGAGAACCATTACTAAAACCCATCTACACAACTTTAAAAAAACTAGAACATTTAAAGATATGGAAACAAGTTTAGATGTCTAAAGAAAAGAGAGTTCCCATAAACTCTGAAAGTTAAACAAACAACTACCAAACATTTTTGGAAAACACCCATAGAAACTGAAAGTCAATGTATCAAAAACCTAATAACGATAAGTCTAAAAATAGAGAGGTCCAACCCCAACCAAACATAAGAAGTATCTATCAAATAGTCTGAGTCCGATGAGAGTGGACTTAAACAAAATGAAGGACTCCATGGCAGCCTGAAAGAACTGGCTCACCCTTCAAATCCGATTTCGATTATTGATCTCATAGTTGAGGTCTATCAGTACACAAATCATTTAGTTTGATCAATAGTGTTTCGTGCACATACATACATGCCTTACAATGAAGCAATTACCTACATATATCACACAAACATGAAATCAAACCATCACCTACCTCAAAACCAAGCTTGAATCCCCTAAGGCACTTGAATATTCCCTTTCCAAATTCTTTTCACTTGTTCTAGGTCTACAAACAATTAATATACGCAAGGATCAATAAATTAAGGTTTAATTATCCGGATTAAACAAAACCAATAACCCCAAACCTAACCCATGATCCTAAGGTGCAGCTAGGGCTTTTTCCCACCATCAACTTCAGACCAAAACCCTTCCCAAATGATAATTACCTATGAATATGATTTCTACGGATCGAAAAATGGATTAGGGGATTAAAAATCTTACCTTTAACGCTATAAGAGGTGAAAAACTGTCAAGAACTCTCCCTAGTTCATCTCTTACCTCTCAAGAACGAAAATTGTATAATAATATTGTTTTTGGGGGTTTTCCTTTACTTAATTCCCAATTGAGCTGCTACGGCGGACCCCATCCCGCCATAGTGACCCCTCCATAGCGGTAATAATCCCACTATAGTGGCTTATATTGAGATAGAGAATCAGAATTTGAGTTCCAAATCCCCAATTCACAACACACCTTCAACCCATGACAATCAAAAACTACCCTTTCATGCTAAGATCAGTTTTGGGAGTTTCACCCACCCGAATTTAATTTCGTAAAGTCATACAAGTACCTTCACGTCTTAGATATCTTTTCATGTAATCAAATTCATTATTAAGTCTTTCGTTCATTACTAAATTTTCCTAGACCTCACATGACTCAGATTTCATCCAAATCTGGACTAGCATAGGAATTTTCAAGTCTCTACTCAAAAGTTTTCTAGCCCCAATTCAGTCCCCAATGGATTTTCACTGATAACGAAGATAGGTCGTTACACAAAATCCCAACAATCAAGATTACAAATGGAATTTGAAGAAAACTTATCAAGAACTCAAATCCTTCAACTTTGAGAAGGAAATTGCATTAAAATAGCATGATTGGCGTGTGGGTGAACGAACCCAACACTATGATAACTCACATACCTCTTAGGGATCAAACCCTTGGTGAAACAGTCCTCGATTCACAAAAAATCTCGATGAACGCCTTGAACCTTTTCCTTTTTTCTCTTCATGAACTTTCTTCTAAAACCGTAAGCATAATTAGGATTGTGAAAACTGAACCAATTCAGTTTAGACGCCTAAATATTACCATAGTTCATTTTTTAAGTTGATTGGGTAAGGAAAAGACCAAAATACCCCTCATATTTTTGGTAACTTTTCTTAACTGGACATGCTAACTTCAAATGGGCATATCTCCCTCATACGAGCTTGAAATTTAGCAAACTCAGTGGCGTTGGAAAGAGTATTCAAAGACCTTTCATTTGATATCTTATGGACCACCTAATACATCCTCTAGTGAGAGCTATGATCACTCTAAAATACAACTAAGGGTGGAAACATAAAACACCCAACTCTAACATTCAACACGCTAATTAACATATCATTTCAAAGAGATGTTGCTATCTCTTCTTCATATCCTCCTCAGCCTCCCAAGTAGCTTCCTCAACAAACTGATTCCTCCATAAGACCTTGATTGATGCTACTTCTTTTGTCCTTAACTTGCGAACCTGATGATCTAGAATCTGAACGGGAATATTCTCGTCAGATAGGCTTTCCTTAGTATCAATATTTTCAGTCAGTATAATAAGTGAAAGATCACCCATACAGTTCTTTAACATAGAAATGTGAAATCTAGATGGATTGCTCCTAACTCTGGTGGTAGCTCCAAGTCATAGGATACATTGCCAATCCTCTTGAATATCTTGTAAGGACCAATATACTGGGGACTAAGCTTCCCCTTCTTACCAAATCTTATAACACCCTTCATGGGTGAAACCATTAAATAAACTTAATCATCTACCTCAAACTCTAAGTCTCCTCCCCTAACATTTGTATAGTATTTCTGCCGACTCAGCATTGGTTTCAACCTTTCTTGAATAGTCTTCACCTTTTACATAACTTGATTAACCAAGTCTGGTCCTATCAACCCAGCCTCACAAACCTCAAGCCATCCAATAGGAGATCTACATCTACTCCCATAAAGAGCCTCATAGGGAGTCATTTGGATGCTAGAGTGATAATTGTTGTTGTAAGCAAACTCAATGAGAGGCAAGTCATCATCTCAATTATCCTTGAAATCGATCACACACCTCAACATATCCTCTAAAGTCTATATTGTGCACTCTACTTGACCATTGATTAATAAGGTTTCAAAGACACTTCATCCAATACTAAGCGTTAACGATCGTTACTTAGTAGTATAACCCAACTAAGTGAGTTGTGGTCGAGTCCCAAGGGAGTGGTGCGTATTTGAGAATCAATAGAAAAGCATAAATATGTTCAAGTCAATCATAGGTAAAATAATTTATGAATAAAAGCATGGTTCAAATTTGGGGTGACACAAGTGTCAAATAACAGGGGATTTGGTTTCAATTATCAACTACAATAGCAAATACCATGAAAATAGCAAGTATAGAGATGGGTTCTTGGGATATGATTAGATTATGGGCTAAGGTAGACAAATGGGTGATTTCAATTAATAGCGAATAGCCGTAAATTAGTGAATAAGCTAGACTTTAGTGGGGATAAACTTTCTCTAGAACAATTTAACCCAAATCAAAATGGTTTCTCTGGAACACCAATAAGAAGCAATTAAGAACAGTCTTCACTTTGGTCCATTCACTCTCTCAAACTGAATGTGTGGAAAAGGGTTTAGGATTCACTCTCTCGAGCTAAACCCATGACAACCCAATACCCACAGACCACCAAATCAGTAATCTTGGTTTTAAAACCTATCTCTCGAGCAAGCCAAAAACATGAAGGTAAAGTTGCATTTGCAACTACAACCCTTTTAGATTAAGCCACAATTACTGAATGAAATTACTTTTAAACAACATTTACACTATCAATTAACAATACCCAGCATTTAAATTAACCCATAATCACATAATCACAAACCAAGAATTGGGGTTTTAGCTAGACATCATATAAAGATAGAAATCGTTACCAAATTGTGTTTCCATCAACTGGGTACGATTAATATTATCTTTGCAAAGGTCCAACATGAAGAATCTTCAACACCCACTTTCAATTCTCAGAAATGAAAATCTTCAAAGCTAAGGAAATATTGTCTCAAAACTCATTTCTTAGCTTCATTTGAAAATTAAAATTGATAGAAACGAAAAACTGATACTAAACTCAAAATTTTAAAATGTATTTATATTCACCAAAAAATGTGTTGCGAAGGACCATTTGGCGCAATAAGTTGGTATCGCCAATCCACTCGGCGATCCCCTCTTTTGTCAGTTCCATCGCCTTTTTCCTTTGGCCTTCAGCAACTTCAAGTTCTGTAACTTAAGGTGATATAGCACTGCATCGCGGAACCGTTTGGCGACTCTCCTATTGCTCCTTTCTATCGCCGACTTGATTTTCTCCTTCAGGGCTTGGCACACTAGAACATTAGGTGAGACCATAGCCATTCGGTGACTCGACCAATGGTTTAGGCGATCCTCAGACCTTATTTTCTTCGTTCTTTTAGTTGTCTTGTTCCTTTTTGCGCATTAGTGTCCATGCTTTGTTCCTTAATCAAAAAACCTAAAAATCAAGGATTTACATTAATTATTGCCACAAAATATACATTCGAGAACACCAAATCTACTAAAATAAAGCCCTAAATGAGTCCAAATTGTGGACTCATCAACACCCGCAACTTAAGCTTTTGCTTGTCCTTAAGTAAAACTCAAGATCAGCAGTTCAAAAAGGATGTTTCAAACAATGCTACACAAGATTCAATCATGAATGCACACAAAAAGACTCAACTACTTATGTAACGATCAATTGTGCACTCAAAGATTGAAGTTGTGACTTCACATTATCAAAGATTCTCAAGTTCACAATACCTGCTTCAAATGCAAGTTCAAGCTCAACAAAGGTACTTAAATGCCCTCACACAAAGAATGATTCCATATTCAGATACAATGATTCAACAATTTAGAGCTCCAAAATCAAATGCAACGCCCACACTCACAAAGACGAACACAATGCATGATTTTACCCATAGGTTTGCCCTTATTTTCCAATCAACAATTGTTTCAGCTCACTGACGATCAAAAAGGTCTTTTTCACGGCATGTAATGGGGCTGAGTGCAATGGTATGGTCATTTAGGCTCAATGGTTGTAATCCTCATGAAATGTGGTGTGAACAACACTATCTTTCCTATTTTCGTCATTTTCATTCATGCTCACAAGTCACGTCATGATTCACTTTCCATGGACTGTTGGAAAACCCCATTTCTTCTTGCATTTTCACAACTTTATTCCACAACTTTTTCATTCTTTTCTTCTTTTTCTCTCTTTTTTTTTACTATGGAGGGATTCCATTTTTCTCAAACAATGGGTCAAAGAGGACTTTGTTGCATTTCTTGATTTCCCTTCTCTTTTCACGACACCCCCAACTTAGGATGTTGGCCTAAGTTGGCTATTCAGACAAACCATAAATCATGAGGATTATGGGTAATGGATCAAGATAGGTCACCATTTCATCAAGTTTCTTCCAAGAAAAGGTTAAGGCTCGAATGGTGTTCAAGTGGGGTTCACACACTCACAAGGTAGGCCAGAATAAGAGGTATAATGTCAAATTGTTTCACACTCTTCAAAGTTGCCTATGATCATATCAAGAGATTGCATCACTTAGTCAACCGGATCAACGGGGTAAATTCTACGTGTTATCACATATGGTTCAAGATATGCTCATCACATAAGGCATTGACACCAATGTGAAACAAGACTCCACAATTTTGCTACTGTGCAATGTTCATTACAAGAGACTCAATTTGATACTTGGTTAGTCACAACGAGATGCAAAAAGTTCACATATTATCTATGCAACTTCATTTGGCCTCATCGTAGCTGCACATTCATTTTTGTTCGATTATGAGCACTATTCAAGTCATCGGTATTGATCAAAACAAATACTCAAATTTGCAAGAGAACAACCACAATCAACACAAATAAGAGGTGGCACAATTTTTTCAGAAGGGTCCAAAAAGCATTTATCACTATGAACACGGAGCCACAAGCTCAAGCATCCACAAAAGCAGTGTAACACAATTATAGCTCAAAACTCAAATATATACACAAAACAAAAGTTACAAAAGGTTACAAAAAGTGGGCCTCACCCCATCACAAATAAAAATCATTTGTCATCAAATGCAGGCAAAAATATCCAAAAGTCAAAATAAAAGTAAGACATAGAGGGAGGTAAAGAGGGATCATGCCTAAACAGTTGCTCCATCTGTCTATGCATCAATGCCCGGTGTAATGCTCGGGACTTAGGCATCAATGCCCGGAGCCACCTCAGAAGGAACTGCTCCACTAGAAGCTTGCATGGACGTCTATGTGAGCGATGTCTGGATTACTGACTACACAATCATCTCCTCAAGATCTGGAAAATCTCTGTATAGTCTCTCCTCCTGCATCTCTATCTGCTCTTCCTCGGTCTCTGCATCCGACTCATCAACTGTTGCATCATCTCTATGTACATCTCTAGTGGTAGCCGAAGGAATCTTTGAAGTGTCAGGAGCATCTAAATCATCTGCAGCCTCCAGCAATGAAGTGAAAATAGTAGACTTTAGATACTCTACGTCCTTTATCAAATCTACTACTTCGACTTTTAAAGTCGTCACCTCGAAGGTCTCCCCCTACCTTCTCTCACAAGCCTCTATTCTCATGGTGAGAGTGTCAATAGAAGTCTGAAGGGGGCGGTCAATGCACCCAAAATAGCAGCCTCAATCATCTAGGGGACATATCTCTCTCGCCGGATCACTCTCACATTAACTGAATAGGCCATATGCCCAATCTTCAGGATCATCGCTTGAGTAATCTTGGTTGGCTGGGACAAGGTAGAGGTACCCGGGACGTGTGAAGTAAAAGGGGCAGAAGTACTGAAGGCCC